>JAOTQR010046678.1:0-14911 GCA_025774065.1 Solanum ossicruentum
GGTTTTTCAAATATTTGTTGCTTATTATATGAGATTTTTTTTTAAGCTCAAGTCTATTCTACTTAGAAAAAGATTCTTCATGTATGAATTTAATTATAATAAGAAAATTTTCTCTGTTTAATTTTTATTATATTTATTATATCTAATACTAAATATTATTAAAATAATAATATAATAATTATAAATAATTGTAAACAGACGATTTTGTTTAAAGCGAAGTTTTTTAATAAAGGGCAAAAAGTTGAAACAACATTATTAAGAATGTTCATACTTTTAATATAGTATAAATTATGTGATTATCTTAGTTGCTATTAATTAAGGTTGACACATAAACTATATAATTTTCATGATTTCTACAATTTTTCGACATCTATTATCTCAAAACATTTTGAGTTTGGATTGTCATTAATTAAACGTTTTAATATCATATTTAAAAATTATTTTAGATATGTAGTTTAAATTTATTTAAATATAATAAAAATTACTTAATTAAGGAAATACAAGTAATGATTCGTAAGTTATTAAATCAACGTAACACCGACACAAAACTAACAGTAATGTTGGTTCTCTTGTATTGTGGTTAATAGTGTTGACACTTATAAACTATATAATTTTTATATTTCAATCACGTCTAATATATTTTTAATTTTGATTGTTGCTATTAAAATACTTTTAAGTTATATCTAAATACAACTTAAATGTATAACATAAATTTAAATTATACTACGAAATAATGAAATTTCTTACTTAGAGTTCGTATTCATAGAAAATATATGTATTGATCCATAAATTTTTAAATTGACATAGTTAGAGGTTATATTCATAGAAAATATGACTCTCTTCGACTATTGTTAACTAGGGTCGATAATTTTGCACTATTTGATTTCTATTATTTTTATAATATGATTTGAAGTTTGACTTTTGTTGTTGAAATATGTTCAAGATATATTAAAAATTTGTCCACATACATTGTGTAAGTCTCTTTAAAAACAATAATTGATAAAATACTTAATAATATCTCTAAATAGCAAATATAAGTAACAATTCACAAGTTATCAAATTGGGAATGATTACGACATTTTGTAACTCTTTGAATTGTTGTTAACTAGACTCGATATTTATGAACTATATATTTTTATGATTTTTAACATATCAATGTATATATATTTAAAATACTTTGAGTACTACTGTCTTTAGTGAAATATTTAAAGTTGTATTTAGTAAATTATTTAAATTTATTTAAGTATAATGATTAATGAAATTATTTATCATTTTTAAGCAAAGTGGTTTGTTTTAAAAACAACAACTAATGTATCAAAAAAAAAGAATTGGAAAGGACCAACCTTACCTACAACTTGTTAGACATTAATCATAATGCTATAAATTAATCTATTCTCAATACGCTAAAATTTTTCACATAAGAAAATCAATTGATAAAATAAAAAAAATTAAATTCGAGAGGAAAGACAAAAATATCCAAAAATAAATCAGTTCATAGTGTGAACACAAAATGATATTATATTTGAGCCATTCTGACTAAATTTTTGTGGCCAAATAAAATTTTCCGTATTAGAATGGGGAGTGTGTGTGTGTTTTGGGGAATTATTAGGTGGCCAAGATTTAAACAAAATAAGGTAATGATAGGAGGTTTTGATAGTTATATTTGTGCAATCATTTTATATCCCTCATTCAAACGTGACACTTTTGAGAAGGATATAATAGACCTTAATATTACATCACATTTTTTTGTCACCATTATTTATTTTATTTTGACTTGATAATAAAATTTATAAAAACAAAAATAAAATTAAAGGTCTACTAAAAATAGTTTTCCTATTTCTAATATGGTGAAGATATTTGTGTATATCCTTTATCATTTTCAGATCTCATTTTGTGGATTATATTGAGTATGCTATTACTGTCATTATAATGATTTTAAACTTAAAATACATAGATACAAAATATCTTTTAATTTTGATGTCTTAAATGTATTATGTATATAGTTGAGATTGATGAATTATTAAAGAAAAAGATTTTACTTAAATTGACTAAAAAATAGGATAAATAAATTATAATAAAAAGAAATAGTAGAATTGTTAATTTCTTTTATAGCAATTGTGTTTAAGCCAATTAACAATAGCAACTATTTTACTGAAATTTTATTTAATATTTTCTTTTATTAATATTGATATCTAATTTCATTGCTACTTGTATTTTTATAACAGAACCCCAATATATACCAGTCATAACTTCTATAAATTTTATAAATTTCATATCACAACCTTTAAATGCAAGTTAATTATTAATTCAATTTATTATCATTGGATAAGCAATTAGTCACATACAATCCATAAAATAAACATAATAGGACTGATGAAGGTCTAACATGAGTCATAGGTGGATCTGTTGGAGCTATAGAAACGCTAGCCGACATTGTAGAAACCGGTGCATCAAGAATAACAGAGGCTGGAGAAGCTCCCTCAAGTTTGGCCAATACCCGTAGTAGTAGCTCCTGGACTGAAGGTATAGAATTTGAGGCTGAGGATGGTGGAACAGGGTTGGTGGGTCCCTTTGACTCATACTCAGGCTCTAGAGAAGCTGATCTAGCATGTCCTCTGGGCAGAGTTGCCCCTTTAGCTTGTTCTCGACCACCCTTGGCCCTACCATGAGCCTTGTCTTGACCACAAGTGGGAGTCACATTAGTTGGCTCAGGCTCTCCCACAGATCGTTGGATCTAGTAATCGACAGCTACGTAAAATGAGTAGATTAGATACATTTCAAAGCAATTGATATGAAGGAACACACGTAGAAGCAAGACTGAAATCTTCTTCCTATCAAGTGCCTTGTCGCCTCCCGAAAATAGGTAAGGATGTATACGTACCAATTCACGAGGCTCTTTAATAAATGATGTTCCTTGGAAATAAAATCCTATAAGGCGTCCCCCGTCGCCGCCGGGCCATCTAAGCCTCTTGCCGGGCTCGTTGAGGACCCACTCATATGACTTTTTGGGAAAGTTGCGTCAGAGCCCCCTGCACGCCAAAATCTGTGGGCTAACACCCACAGAAAATTGCCAAAATCATCTGTTTCCTATTCCTTGGCCCATAAAATCCTACTAGGCATCCCCAGCCACCACCGGCCACCTGGACCTCTTGCCGGGCTCATTTCGAACCCACTCGTATAGTTTTTTGGGAAATTGCACTAGAGCCCCCTACAACGCCAGAATCCGTGGGCTAACACCCACAGAAAACTTTCGAAATCGCTTGTTTCCTATTCCTTGGCCTATAAAATCCTACCAAGCGTCCCTCGCTGCCACCGGCCACCTGGGTATCTTGTTGAGCTCGTTGCGGACCTACTTATATGAGTTTTTAAGAAAGTTGCATCAGAGCACCTGGCAGGGCCAGAATCCGTGGGCTAACACCCACAGAAAAACTGCTGAAACCCCTGTTTCCTAGTCCTTAGGCCATAAAATCCTACTAGGCATCCCCCGCCGCCGCCAGGTCACCTGGGCCACTTGTTGGGCTCGTCGTAAACCCACTCGTATGGTTTTTCGGGAAGGTTGCACTTGAGCCCCCTGCAGCGCCAGAATTCGTGGGCAACACCCACAAAAAACTATCGAAATCGCCTTAATCCTGTTCCTTGGCCCATAAAAAACTACAAGGCATCCCCCCCGCACCGCGGGCCACCTAGGTCTCCGTCTGGCTCGTCGCGGACCCACTCGTATGACTTTTTCAAAAATTTCCACTGGAGCACCCTGCAGTGCTAGAATTTGAGGACTAACACTTATATGAAACGAACGAAATCGCATATTTCCTGTTTCTTGGTCCATAAAATCCTATCGGGCGTCCCCCACCATCACGGGCCATCTAGACCTCTTGTCGGGATCGTTGCGGACCCACTAGTATAATATTTTGGGAAAGTTGCTTAGGAACCCCCTGCAGCCCAAGAATTCATGGATTGAACCCACAAAAAACAACTGAAATCACATTTTTCTTATTCCTTGGCCCATAAAATCCTACCAGATGTCCCCAGCTACTATTGGGCCACCTGGGCCTCTTGTCGAACCCGTTGCAGACCCACTCGTATAATTTTTCAAGAAAATTACATCGGAACCCCTGCAGCGCCAGAATCAGTGAGCTAACACCCACAGAAAATTGCCTAAATCACCTGTTTCCTGTTCCTTGGCCCAAAAATCCTACCGGGTGTCTCCCGCCACTGCCAAGCCACCTAAGCCTCTTGTCGGGCTCGTTGGGGATCACTCGTATGAGTTTTTGGAAAAGTTGCACCGAAGCTCTCTGCAACCAGAATCCGTGGGCTAACACCTAAAAAAACTGCCAAAATCGCCTATTTCCTATTTCTTGGCCTAGAAAATCCTACCAAGGGTCCCCCGCCATGGTTGGGCCACCTGGGCCTTTTGCTGGGCTCGTTGCGAATCCACTCGTATGAATTTTTTGGAAGGTTGCACCAGAACCCCTGCAACACCAGAATCCATGGGTTAATACCCACAGAAAACTGCCAAAATCGACTGTTTCCTGTTTCTTAGCGCATAAAATCCTCCTAGGCGTCCCTCGCTATCGCCGGACAACCTGGGCCTCTTGCTGGGCTCGTTGCAGAGCAAAACATATGATTTTTCGGGAAAGTTATGCCGGAGCCCTCTGTAGCGCCAGATCCGTGGGCTAACACCCACAGAAAATTACCAAAATTGCCTTTTTCCTATTTCTTGGCCCATAAAATCGTACCAGGCATCCCCCACTACCACCGGGCTATCTAGGCCCCATGTGGGCTTGTTGCAGACCCACTTATATGATTATTTGGGAATGTTGCACTATAGTACCGTGTAGCGCCAGAATTTGTGGGATAACACTAACAGAGAACAATCAATATCGCCTGTTTCCTATTCCTTGGCTAATAAAATTCGACCAGGCATCACTTGCCGCCGCCGGGCCACTAAGTCTCTTGTCGTGCTCGTTCTGGACTCACTCGAATGATTTTTCTAGAAAGTTGCACCGGAGCCCCTTGCAGAGCAAGAATTTGTGGGCTAACACCTACTGAAAACTGTCAAAATCACCTCTTCCTGTTCTTTGGCCCATAAAATCTTTACCAGGCATTCTCCACCACCGCTGGACTACTAGGGCCTCTTAACGGACTCGTTGCGGATTGTCTCATATCATTTTTCAGGAAAGTTGTGACGGAGCCCCTGCAGCGCTAGAATCCGTGGGCTAACACCTATAGAAAATTATCCAAATCGTCTGTTTCCTTTTCATTGGCACATATAATCCTACTAGGTGTCCCCCGCCATTGCCGAGCCACTTGGACCTCTTTCCGGGCTCGTTGCAGACCCGCTCATATGGTCTTTCAAGAAAGTTGCATCGGAGCCCTTGCAGGGCCAGAATTCATGGGGTAACACCCATAAAAAAACTGCAAAAATCGCCAGTTTCCTATTTCTTGGCCCATAAAATCCTACCAAGTGTCTCCCCCTCACCACTGGGCCACCTGGGCCTCTTGTTAGGCTCGTATTGGATCGGCTCGTATGATTTTTGGGAATGTTGCACCGAAACTCCCTTCAACGCCAGAATCAGTGGGACAACACCCACAAAAAATTACCGAAATCACTTACTTCCTTTTCCTTGGCCTATAAAATCCTACCAAGCGTCTCTTGCCGCGGTTGGGCCACCTAGGCCTCTTGCCGAGTTCGTTGCGGACCCACCCATGTGATTTTTGGAGAAGGTTGCATAGAGACCCCTTCAGTGCCAAAATTCGTGGGCTAATAGCTACTGAAAACTGCCGAAATCGCCTGTTTCATGTTCCTTGGCCCATAAAATCCTATCAGGCATCCCCCACCACTGCTAGGCCATCTAGGCCTCTTGCCGGGCTCATTGTGGACCCACTCGTATGATATTTTGGGAAAGTTGTGCAGGAGCCCCTTGCAGCACCAGAATCAGTGGACTAACACCTATAAAAAACTATCGAAATCGCATGTTTCTTGTTCCTTGGCCCATAAAATCCTACCAGGTGTCCCCTGCCACCGTCGTGCCACCTGGGCCTCTTACCAGGCTCATTGTGGACCCATTCGTGTGATTTTTTAGGAAAGTTGCGTCGGAGTCCCTTGCAACGCCGGAAGCCGTGGGCTAACTCCCAAAGAAAATTGTTGAAGTTGTATGTTTCCTATTCCTTGGAGTAGAAAATCCTACCAGGCATCCCCCGCCGCCGTCAGGACACTAAGTCCTCTTGCCGGGCTCATTGCGGACCCACTCGTATGAATTTTCGAGAAAATTACACCGAAGCCCCTGTTGCACCATAATCCATGGGCTAACACTGAACAAAACTACTAAAACTGCCTGTTTTGTTTTCCTTATCCCCTAAAATCCTTCCTGGCATCCCTTGTAACAACCCATCTTAAGATGAGATGTCTCACATCGGCAAAACACAGGAGAGATATTGGGTATATAAAGTAATGAACTAGTCTATATACAGTGAGATGCCTTTTAGGGTGAGCCTAAAGGGATAAATTCGTGATTGGCTAAGCCCAAGAGCGAACAATACTTCACAGTGTTGGGCCAAGAGGTTACAGATGGTATCAGAGCCACTCCTGTGTCAGCCTTGTCGATGTAGGGCTAGAGTTCAATTGAGTTTAGGCAAATTTCGGTGAGGCGGAGCATACCTCAGTGTTGAGTCTAGGAAAATCCCATGCAGTGAGCAAACCTCAGCGAGGACGCTGAGTCCATAGAGGGGGTGTATGTAACAACCCATCTAGAGATGAGATGTCCTACATCGGTAAAACATAGTAGAGATGCTGGATATATAATGTAATGGATTGGTCTATTATACTGTGAGGCACCTTTTTGGGTGAGCCCAAAAGGACAAATCTGTGATGGACTAAGCTCAATAAGGGACAATACTTCACAGTGTTGGGCCAGGTCGTTACATACCCCTCGTTGCCAGGCCACCTGGAAGTCTTGCCTGGCACGTTGCGAATCCATTCATATGATGTTACAGGAAAATTGCACCGGAGTCCCCTACAGCGTCAGATTCCATGGGCTAACACCTAAAAATAGCCAAATCTCATGTTCCTTATTCCTTAGCCCAAAAAATCCTACCAGGCATCCCCCGCTGCCTTCGGACCACCTGGGCCTTTTGCCGGGCTTATTTCAAACCTACTCGTACGATTTTTTAGGAAAGTTTCACAAGATCCCTCTGTGGAGCCAAAATCAGTGGACTAACACCCATAAAAAATTGTCGAAATCGCCTGTTTTTGGTTCCTTGGCCCATAAAATACTACCATGCATCCCTCGCTGTTGTCGGGCCACCTGGGCCTCATGTTAGGCCTGTTGCAGATCCACTCGTATGATATTTTGAAAAAGTTATGTCAGAGCCCCTGCAACGCCAGAATCCGTGGGCTAACACCCACAAAAACTTCCAAAATCGTCTGTTTCCTATTCGTTAACCTATAAAATACTATCAGGTATCTCCCATCATCGCCCAGCCATCGAATCCCTTGTTAGGCTCATTGTGGACCCACTCATATGATTTTTTAGAAAATTTGTTGCGGAGCCTTTGCATCGCCAGAATATGTAGGCTAACACTTAGAAATACTGTTGAAATCGCATGTTTCCTGTTTCTTACCCATAAAATCCTACCATGCATCCCCCGCCTCCTCCGGGTCATCTGGGTCTCTTGCACGGATCGTTGTGGACCCATTCGTATGATTTTTTAGGAAAATGGCACTGGAGCCCCTTGCAGCACCAGATTCTGTGGGCTAACTCCCACAGAATACTACCAAAATTATCTATTTCCTGTTCCTTGGCCCATAAGATCCTACCAGGCATTCCCCGTTGCCGTCAGACCACCTAGCCTTGTCGGGCTCTTTGCTGACCCACTCATATGATTTTTCGAGAAAGTTATACAAAGCCCTCTGCAATGCCAGAATCCGTGACTAAAACCCACAAAAAACTACCAAAATCGCCTATTTCCTATTCCTTGGCCCATAAGATCCTACCAAGCATCCCCCACTGCCGCCGAGCCACCTGGACCTCTTGCTGGGCTTTTTTGTTGACCCACTCATATAGATTTTGAGAATGTTGCGTCGGAGCCCCTTGCAGCGCCAAAATTCGTAGGTTAACACCTACAGAAAACTGGCTAAATCGCCTATTTTCTGTTCCTTGGCCCATAAAATCCTACTAGGAGTCCCCCACCACCGTCGGACCACCTAACCTCTTGTCAAGCTTGTTATACCCATTCATATGTATTTTCGGGAAAGTTGTGCCGAAGCCCCCAACAACACCTAAATCCGTGGGCTAACACCCATGGTAAAACTGCCAAAATCGCCTGCTTCCTGTTCCTTGGCCCATAAAATCTTACAAGGTATCCCCTGCCAATGCCAAGCCGCTTGGGCCTTTTTTTACGGGATCATTGTGGATCCACTCATATTATTTTTTGAGAAAGTTTTGTCGAAGCCCCATGTAGCGCCGAAATTTGGGGTCCAAAACCCATAAAAACTGTTGAAATCGCTTGTTTCCTGTTCCTTGGCCTATAAAATTCTACCAGGGCCCCCAGCTAGCGTGGGGCCAGCTGGGCCTCTTGTCACGCTCATTGCTGACCCACTAGTATTAGTTTTTGGGGAAGTTGCATCGTAGCCCCATGCAACGCAAGAATCTGTGGACTAACACCCATAGAAAACTACCGAAACCGCTTGTTTCCTGTCTCTTGGCCCATAAAATCCGACTAGGACTCCCTCATCGCCGTGGGGCCACGTGGGCCTCTTTCCAAGCTCGTTGCGGATCCACCCATATGATTTTTAAGAAAAGTTGTGTTGGAGCCTCCTGTAGAGGCAGAATCCGTGGGCTAACACCCATAGAAAATTATCAAAATTGTCTGTTTCCTGTTAATTGGCCCATAAAATCCTATTAGGCGTCTTGCGCCACTTCCCGTCCACCCTTGCCTCTTTCCAGGCTCTTTATGGACGACATAAATGATTATTCGGGAAAATTACACTGGAGGTCCCCGCAGTGGTGGAACCCGTGGGCTAACACCCATAGAAAACATCCAAAATAGCCTTTTTCTTTTTTCTTGGCCCATAAAATCATAACAGGCATACCCCAATGCCGCGGGGCCACCTGGGCATCTTGTAGAACCGTCGCCGACCAACTCATACGATTTTTGGGAAAGTTCTGCCGCAGCCCCTACGATACCAGAATATGTGTGTTAACACCGATAGAAACTACTGAAATCGCCTATTTTTTGTTCCTTGGCCCATATAATCCTACCAGGCATCCCCCTCCGCTGTAAAACCATTTGGGCCTCTTGTTGGGCTCGTTACAGACCCATTCATACTATCTTTTAAAAGAGCTTCATCGGATCCACTTGCAGCGCCATAATCCGTGGGCTTTCACCTACAAAAAACTGTCGAAATCGCCTGTTTCAGTTCCTTGGCCTATAAAATCCTGCCAGCCATTCTCCTCCATCGTCGGGCCACCTAGACCTCTTGTCGTGCTCGTTGCGAACTCACTTGTTTGATTTTTCAGGAAAGTTGCATCGAAGCCTCCAGTTCCTTGGCCTATACAATCCTACCAGGCATCCCCCGATGTTGCGGGGCCACTTGGGCCTCTTGTCGGGGTCCTAGCGAACCCACTTGTATGATTTTTTGCGAAAGTTGTATCGGAGCCGCCTGCAACACCATAATTCATGGGCTAACACCCACAGAAAACTATCGAAATCGCCTGATTCCTATTTCTTGGCCCATCAACTTTTACCAGTATCCCTCGTCACCGCTGGGTGCTAGGCCCTCTTGTAGGACTCATTGTGGACCCACGCGTATGATTTTTCATGAAAGTTATGCCAGAGTCCCCTCTAGTGCCAGAATCTGTTGGCTAACACCCATAGAAAAAGTGCCAAAATTGCTAGATTCCTGTTCCTTAGTCAATAAAATCCTACCAGGCGTCCCCTTCCACCGCCAGCCCACCTAGGCTTTTTTTTGAGGTCGTTGCAAACCCATTCATGTGATATTTTGGGAAAGCTGCGACGAATCCCCCTACAACACCAAAATCCATGGACTAACACCAACAGAAAACTACCAAAATTGCATGTTTCCTATTCCTTGGCCCATAAAATCCTCCAAGGCATTCCACGCTCCTATCGGGCGACATGGGCCTCTTGCGGACTCATTGCAGACCCAATTGTAAGATTTTTTGGAAAAGTTGCATTGGAGCCCCCTGCTGGGCCAGAATATGTGAGATAACACCCATAAAAAACTGCTGAAATCGTCTATTTCCTGTTCCTTGGCCTATAAAATACTACCAAATATCCCCCGGTGCTATCGAGCTATCTGGGCCTTTTGTCGGGCTCGTTGCGGACCCACTCGTATGATTTTTTAGGAAAGTAGCTTTAGAGCTCTCTGCAATTCCAGAATTAGTGGGTTAAAATACACAAAAAACTGTCAAAATTTTCTATTTTTTGTTCTTTGGCCCATAAAATACTCCCAAGCGTTCACTGTTGTCGCTGGGCAACCTGGGCTTCTTTCCGGCCTTGTTACAGACCCACTTGTATGATTTTTCAGTTACGCTGGAGCTCCCTGCATCGTTAGAATCCGTGGGCTGACACCCATCAAAAACTGTTAAAATTGCCTGTTTCCTATTCTTTGTCCCATAAAATCCTACCAGGTGTCCCCTGTTACTGCAGGAATACCTGGGCCTCTTGCCGGGCTCATTGCGGACCTACTCGTATGATTTTTCGAGAAAGATGCACCGGAGCCCCTTGTAGCACCGAAATCCGTAGAAAACTCTTGAAGTCACCTATTTCCTATTCCTTGCCCATTAAATAATACATGGCTCCCCCAATGACGCCGAACCTAGGCCTTTTAATAGGCTCATTGTGGACCCACTTATATGATTTTTTGGGAAGATTGCACCGAAGCCCCCTGTGGTGCCAGAATCCGTGGGATAACACATACAGAAAGCTACCGAAATCACCTATTTCCTATTCCTTGGCCTAGAAAAACCACCCTAGCATTGCTCACCATTATCGTGCCACCTGGGCTTCTTGACGGGCTCGTTACGGACCCACTCGTATGATTTTTTTAGATAGCTACGTCGGAGCTCCATTACAGCGCCAGAATTTATGGGCTAACACCCACATAAAACTACCGAATTGCCTGCTTCCTATTCCTTAAACCATAAAATCCTACCTAGCATCCCCCGACGTCGCTGAGCCACTTGGGCCTCTTTCAAGGCCCGTTTCGGACCCACTCTTATTATTTTAAGAGAAAGTTACACTAGAGACCCTTGCAGCGCCAAATTCTGTGGGCTAACACCCACAGAAAACTGCTGAAATTGTCTGTTTCCTTTCCTAGGCCCAGAAAGTCCTCCGAGATGCCCCCACTATTGCAGGCCACCTAGGGCTCTTGCTGAGCTCGTTACAGACCCATTTGTATGATTTTACAGGAAAGTTGAACCAAAGCCCCCTGCAGCGGCAGAAACTGTGGGATAACACCTATAGAAAACTATCGAAATTGCTTGTTTTCTATTCCTTGGCCCATTAAATCCTACTAGGCATCCCCAGCTATTGCAGGGCTATGTGGGCCTCTTATCGGACTCGTTGCAGACACACTTGTGTGACATTTTGGGAAAGTTACGTCGGAGCTCCCTGCAGCGCCAGAATCCATAGGCTAACACCTACAGAAAATAGTCAAAATCGCTAGTTTCCTGTTCCTTGGCCCATAAAATCATACCAGGCATCCCCCGCTGCCGCCTAGCCAACTAGGCCTCTTGTCAAGCTTATTATGGACCAACTTATATGATCATTCAGAAAAGTTGCGGCAGAGCCGTCTGTAGCACTAGCATTCGTGGGTTAACACCCATAGAAAACTTATGAGATCGCCTTTTTCCTGTTCCTTGACACATAAAATCCTACCAGGCGTTCCCTACTGCCATAGGGCCACCTAGGCCTAATGTTGGGATCATTTTGGTCCCACTCGTATGATTTTTCTGAATTATTGGGATGGAGCCCCTTGTAGTGCTAGATTCCGTGGGCTAACACGCATAGAAAAATTGCCAAAATCACCTGTTTTCGGGTCCTTGACCCAGAAAATCCTGCCAGGTGTCCCCCACCGCCGCCGACCCACCTATGCCTCTTACCGGGCTCGTTGCGGATCCACTCCTGTGATTATTTGAGAAATTTGTACTAGAGCCCCCAGCAGCTCCAGAATCCATGGGCTAACACATAAAAAACTACCAAAATCACCTATTCCCTTTTTTGGTCCATCAAATCCTACCAGGTGTCCCCTGCCGCCCATGGGCCACTTGGACCTCTTGTCGATTCATTGCAAACAGACTAGAAAGTAGATCGGAGCCACCTGCAGCGATAAATTCCGTGGGCTAACACCAACAGAACTGTCGAAATCGCCTATTTCCTTTTCATTGGCCCATAAAATCAACCAAGCATCCCTCTCTGCCGTCGGGCCACCCAAACTTCTTGCCGAGCGTGTTTCGGACCACTCGTATGATTTTTCAGGAAAGTTGCATCGCAGTCCCCTGCAACGCCAGAATTCGTGGGCTAGCACCGACAGAAAACTGCCGAAATCACCCGCTTCCTGTTCCTTGGCCAATAAATTCCTTTCAGACGTCCCCCGCCACCAACAGGCCACCTGCATCTCTTACCGGGCTCGTTATGGACCCACTTTATGATTTTTTGAGAAAGTTGCGCCAAAGTACCCTGCAGCGCCAGAATTTATGGGCTAACACCCACAAAAAACTACCGAAATTGCCTGTTTCCTATTGCTTAGCCCATAAAATCCTACCACGTGACCCCCGCCACCGTCGGACCATATGGTCCTCTTGCCAGGCTAGTTGCAGACCCACTCGTATGATTTTTCAAGAAAATTACATCGGGTCTCCCTGCAACGCCAGAATCTGTATACCTATAAAAAAAACTACAAAAATTGCCTGTTTCTTGTTCCTTGGCCTATAAAATCCTACCAGGCGTTCACCGACGCCTCTAGGCCACCTAGGACTCTCGCTTGTTGCAGACCCACTCGTAATATTTTGAAAGAAAGTTGCGCTAGAGCACCCTGAAGTGCCAGCATCCATGGGCTACCACCAACAGAAAACTGTCAAAATCACATGTTTCTTGTTCCTTGGCCCATAAAATCTGACCAGGAGTCCCCGATAACCGTCGGCCCACCTAGGACATTTGTTGAACTCATTGCGGACCTACTCGTATGAATTGTTGAGAAAATTACACCGAAGCCCCCTATAGCACCAGAATCTGAGGGCTAATACCCACAAAAAACTCCCGAAGTAGTATGTTTCTTATTCCTTGGCCCAGAAAATCCTACGAGGTATCCCTCGATACCACCGGGCCACCTTGGCCTCTTTCTGGGCTCGTTGCGGATCCACTCATATTATTTTTTTGGAAAATTACGCCAAAGCCCCCCTAATGCCAGAATTTGTGGGTAACACCCATAGAAAACTGTCGAAATCGCATGTTTCCTGTTCCTTAGCCTATAAAAACCTCCAGGCGTCCCCTGTCGTTGCTGGGCCACCAGGGCATCTTGCCGGGATCATTGCGAACCCACTCATATGAGTTTTTAAGAAAGTTGCGCGGAAGCCCTATTGCAGCACCAAATTCGGTGGGTTAACACCCACACTAAACTACCGAGACCGCCTATATCCTAGGCCTCTTGTCAGGCTAGTTATGGACCCACTCGTATGATTTTTCGAGAAAGTTGTGCCAAAACCCCATACAACACCAGAATTCGTTGGCTAATACCTACAGAAAACTGCCAAAATCACATGTTTCCTGTTTCTTGGCCCAAAAAATACTACCAGGCATCCCCCTGCAGCCAGGCTACCTGGGCCTCTTACCAAGCTCATTACAGACCCATTCGTACTAGTTTTCGAGAAAGTTGCGTCGGAGTAAGTAGCACCGCTAGAATTCATGGGGTAACACCTAAAGAAAACTGTAGAAATCACCTGCTTCCTGTTCCTTGGCCTGTAAAATCCTATCAGGCGTCCCCCTTGCCGTCGGGCCACCTTGGCCTCTTACCGAGCTCGTTACGGACCTACTTGTATGATTTTTTGAAACAGTTACGCCAGAGCACCTGCAGCTCCAGAATCCGTGGGCTAACATCTATAAAAAGCTACCGAAATCACTTGTTTCCTATTCCTTGGCCCATAATATTCTAACAGGCGTCTCACACTGCCGCCGGGCCTCTTGCAAGGCTTATTGCAGCCCTACTGATATGAGTTTTTAAGAATGTTGCACCGAAGCCCCCTACAGCGCCAGAATCTGTGGGATAGTAAGCATAGAATTCTATCGAAATCGCTTATTCCTTGCCCCATGAAATCCTACTAGGCGTCCCCTACCACCGACAAGCCACCTTGGACTCTTACCTAACTTATTGCGGACCCACTCGTATGATTTTTCGAGAAAGTTACAGCGGTGTCCCTTGCACTAGCAGAATCTGTGGCCTAACACCCAAAGAAAACTGCGGAATTCGCCTGTTTCTTGTTCCTTGGACCAAAACATTCTACCACGCATCCCCTGTCCCCGTTGAGCCACCAGTGCCTCTTACCGGGCTCGTTGTGGATCCATTTTATGATTTCTTGGGGATAGTTACGCTAGAGACCCCTGCAACACCAATATTCATGGGCTAACATCCACAGAAAACTACTCAGATCACTTGTTTCCCGTTCCTTGCCCATAATATCCTACCGGCGTTCTCCGCCGCCACTGGACCACCTGGGCCTCTACTCGGGCTTGTTGCAGACCCATTCATATGATTTTTCAGGAAAATTGGGTCGAAGCCCCATGCAGGGCAATAATTTGTGGGCTTATACCCACAGAAGGTTTGCCCAACTTTGTGAGATATTTATAAGTAGTTGAAGGGGCATCTGAAATGCAGAAAATAGAAAGAGACGAA
>JAOTQR010046689.1:0-14910 GCA_025774065.1 Solanum ossicruentum
ACCCGCTTAATCGCGCGTTTTTTTGACGAACCAACGCCACCACGCTACTTAGGGCATTCAATATACCGAGCTTGTAGCGTCAAATAATCGAAAACCGAAAAAAAATCGAATTTTTCTTGGGTGCACTGTAGCAACCCGTGGCTGATTTTTTTTTCTTGTTGTTCTTGATTTTTTTTTTTGTTTTGGTTTGATTAAATGTGAATCTTGTACAATATGATGTATATATACATGTCCACCTATACAAGGACACATTTGGACCAATGAGGGGTTTACACCCCTCCAAGACCCCACCTAATCTTAATTATTTAAGACCAAAGTTTGGAAATTTCCACAATCGGTCCCAAAATTTAATTAAGTTAATCCGATTGAGGACGTTCGGGGTTTACGTTAAAGTACGGGTCCTAACATGTCATAACCAATATCTTATCAAAATCATATCATATAACATAATCGGGCTTAACCCATTTCATAATTTCCATAAATCTCTGTCACGGTCCAAGCCTAGGGCCTAGACGTGACTGGCAAATGGGAACCCAAAGGAACCCCAAATAAGCCTCTTAGCATATCATTACACATCGTTGGTCATGGAAGCAATGTAAAACAACACAAGAAACATAAACAAAAAGGAATTGGAACTACAGGAGAGAGGTTAATACTTAAGTAATATGCAAAAGTTAGGAAAACAAGGGCAAGGGATTATGGGAAAGCTTGCTTAACATCATAATCAAGAGATGAAAGAGTCAAGGCTCATAAAATAGATACATATCTTGTCCAACAACACCTCTACTACATAGAACTTAGCGGGGGCCAAGACAAGTAACCGGGCTCACCCTCATAATCAAAATAGAACATAAAGAAGAATGTCTCCATACATAATAAGAGTAACATAGACTAAGGTCCCTGAAGTGGAGGACTCACCAACTAGCTTGAGTAGTACCGAACTAGCCCCGTGGAGGAGGAGGATGATCAACTTGAGCTTCGATCCCTTCATGGTGATATCATGTAGGTAAGAGTATGCATTAGTACATTTGAATATACTAAGTATGTAGGATGCAATGCAACAAGAGATAGGCATCATAATCAAAATACATAACAATAGGCAATAGGCATAATATAACAATATGGCATATATGATCAATGTTTAAGTAAAACATGCTTAAGTAACTCATACTTATATAGGATATCTTATGTGTAGAAGAGGCCAAGCTAGATTTCAAGCTACAAACCTATTGGAGGTTGTGTGGTATAGACCCGTCACATGGTTGATGATAATCACACCTTATCAACATGGTGTCGAAGTACAAACCCCTCATATGGTTGATGAGTACAAACCCCCAAGATGGTTACCCGGGCTCGTATTTTCCTCAATCGGGTATGGTCTAATGCAACATTTTATATATGGTTTATCATATACATAAGTTCATTTCATCATCATATAGTCAATCATATCATATCTCATGCTTTGGACCTTTAACTCCTCAAGAAACCATAGCCGGATATTTTCTCAAACATTTGGCGGGTGTGTAATGGAGGTAGAGGACCGTACAATTTAGAGATAAAATCATGCAAGATAATCCATCAACAATACCTTGCAACATCCTCAAGCAATATACACCAAAATCTCTCATGAAATCTTACAATAGATCTAAGATTTATAGCTCAAAACATAGCAAAACAATTACAACTTTACATAGCTTTGACATAGTTCATAGACATGTTCATACTAGTAAACCCATTTGTGAATTCAACCTTAAATCATGCAAATTGAGTAAAAAGAGGATTGAGCACCATGGGTGAAAGGACCCAATATTTGAAACCCACTTACCTTAGCTTTGGAGAGTTTCTTGAAGAAGATTTGAAATGGAGGCTTGAAGCTTGAATGAAATCCTTAGATCCGGATGAGTTTTGGGACTCTTGAATCTTAAGGAGGACTTGGGGATTGATTTGGTTTCCTTGAATTCCAACAAGACTTCTTGAAAATCTTGAGAATGGATATAGAATTTGATGAAGATAAGAGAGGAATTGAGAGGTTTTTGGTTGGTTTGTAGGGCTCAAAGCGGCTTGACAATGAGGGATTTTCGTGTATATAGGTATAGGATTATTACCCAATTGCCCTGGGTAAAAAGAATAATTTTTGAAAAATTTTGAACTAGTTCGTGTCAGGTCCGCGTCGCGGACCCATCGCGGATAGCTATTATTTTTGCGAAGTTTCACCAAAAATTATTTTCTTGGTACGGACAAAGTATACCTTGTAGGTACTCATTTCCCATATAATTTTTCCCTCTGAATAAGAATATGAAGTCTGATTTGCGAAATTTTGCACGAATTTTGAGATATTGAAAAAACATATGTCAGGGTCTTTTCGAGCTACGTGGAGGGGTGTTTAAATATCCCCGATTTGAGATATAAGGAAATTACGATTATGGGGGAATTCCTAGGCAAGTATGGGGTGTTTCGATATCTCCCCCTTGGAACATTTGTCCCCGAATGTCGAAGAAACATACATAAGAAGAGTAATCATGAATAAATCAGCCCCAACAAGAATGCAACAATATATTAAAATACCATTTTCAAAATTTCAACATAAGTGTCAAAAATCGTCATGCACTTGTCAAGATGAACATGGATGCATGTAAATAAAATAGGGGCTGAAGCATCAGAATTGAAATTACATGAAGGGGTTCAACATGTTATCATAAGCTTGAATAGAATGAAAGAGGTACGGATATCACTTTTCCATGCTCACTGCGGCTCCCCGAGAGACACTTTCGACTTGACTATTCTTCCAAAGGGCCTTGACGAACACTACCCCTTTACCAATCAACTTCTTCAACCCTTCCATCCAATACCTTCACCGGGACTTCTTCCTAGGGCAACTTATCCTCCACAACACCCACAATCTTACGAGTTCTATAGCACTAGAGCCACCAATGCATCTCCTCAACCTAGAAACATGAAGGACTAAACAAACCATAATTAATATCCTAGTCAAATCCCATCCATATGCAACCTTACCAACTCCTTCTACACTCTAAAAGGACATCACAACCATAACTCAATTGCCAACCTTGAATACACCTATTCCACTTGTTGCCACGAACTACCATCTCCCCCTTGGAAGACTACCTCCACGCTACCATCTTTCCACCAAAAACTTCCAACTCTAATAAGGCGGGATCAAGACCTTGCTTAATTTAGACCTCCTAACCAAGAATATTTGGAACCATCAAGAATGCTACACCATCATGCTCAACTTTCCTCGACCTAACTTCCAATCTAACCAACTGATGGATCCCACTAGTCTCCTCCTTTCCACCATCAACAACACATGTTAGGCTATCTAGAGCACCAACCGCAACATTAGCCTTACTGGGTAAAAATAATGCACACTCATTTCATAATCCTTAAAGAATTCTAACCATCATTTTGCTATCCACAATGCACATCTATCATATTTAGCAAACAATCTCTCAGCCTCCAAGACTTGCAACACCATCCCCTCCAAATGATTCACAAGCTCTGAACAAATCAATCCCTCATCACTAGATACCACCACAAATATATCACAGTAGGGTTTTAAGACCCTATTCTAGAAAACCACAAACACCATCGGAGCATAAGCCAACCAAACAACTCCATCAATATTCGAAATGTTTACTCCTAGTCCAAAAAGACATTTAGGGATATCACCTACCCTCATCCCCACTTGGGGACAAAACCTGAACCTCAAATCAACCATAGAGAAGTGACAAACTCATTGTAGTTGACCAAATTGATCGACCATCCTTACCCATCATATTACAACCTTACGACTCCTACACTCATCAAAAGCATGCTATGTAAATAGCCCAAACTATCCCAAGACCTCCAACACATCAAGCTAAGTTTATCTAAGATCACAAGACAAGACTTCTATGCAATAAGAACATAGGGAAACCCTTATAGATCTCTTCTAGCCACTATGGACTCACACAACTATCCAGGACACACACATGAATCCCATTAGCATAAAGGAAACACACAAGAGATAGCAACTCCTTTACCTATCAAATCACCTTATTTAAAACTTCGGTCACGACATTAGCCTTACTTAGGGTCAACTAAGTTATAGGAGGAGCAATAGAATAGAACTTACTCACAAGCCCCGATAATAGCCCGCTAAACCCAAGACGCTCCAAATCCAATGAAGTCAAGGTCTAAGCTAATATCTAATCACCTTTATCTTACTAGGGTTCACCTTAATACCATCACCCAGCATCACACGACCTAGGAAGGTAACCTCTTACAATTGAAATCCCCATACTTCTATTTAGCAACCAACCTTCTTCCTTGAACTTTGTTGTACTACCTCAAAAGACTCGCATGAACTACCTCATTAAGGAATACAAACCATCATATCATCACCAAGACCACCATAAGCTTATTAGAGTAGGGACTAAAGATCTTGTTCATGAGACTCATAGGCATAACTGGTGTACTAGTCAACCCCAAAGGCACTACCCCAACTTCAAAATATCATGAAGGGACATTCAAGGCCTCATCTCTACCAACAACTTGGGAAGATTTTCAAATTCTCTTAAATGTCCCTTTTCAATAATTTGTATTTAGGGTAGTGCCTTTTGGTTTGACTAGTACACCAGTTATGGCTACAAGCCTCATGAATAAGATCTTTAGTCCCTACTCTATTAGGCTTATGGTGGCTTTGCTGATGATATAATGGCTCATTCCCCTAATGAGGTAGTGCTTGTGAGTCATTTGAGGATAGTACTACAAAGTTTAATGAAGAAAGTTGGATGCTACCTAGGTTGTGTGACGTCGGGCGATGGTATTAAGGTGGACCCTAGTAGGACAAAAGTGACTAAAGATTAGCCTAGACCTTGACTTCCTTAGGTATTAGGAGCTTCTTGGGTTTAGCGGGCTATTATCGGAGCTTGTGGGTAGGTTCTCTTTTATTATCTCTCCTATGACTCAGTTAACCCTAAGTAAGGCCAATGTTGTGTACTTCGTTTTGAGTAAGGTGAGTTGATAGGTCCGGGAGTTGCTATTCCTTGTGTTTTCCTTTGTTCTAATAGGATTCATATGTGTGACCCAGATGGTTGCGTGAGTCTATTGTGGCTAGAAGGGGTCTATGGGGGTTGCCCATATCATCATTGCATAGAATCTTGTCTTGTGATCTTGGTTGGACTTAGTTTGGGGTGGTTTAGCTACTTTCATAACATGCTTTTGATGAGTGTAGAACCCGTAAAGTTGTGATGTGACGATTAAGGATGGTTGATCTATATAGTCAACTACAATGGGTTAGTCACTTGTCTAAGGGTGATTTGAGGTTCTTGTTTTGTTCTCAAGTGAGCGTAAGGGTAGGTGATATCCCTAAGTTCCCTTTTGAGCTAGGAATGCGCATTTTGAATATTAGTGGAGTTGTTTGGTGTGCTTGTGCACCGGTTGTGTCTATTGGATTTCATGAATAGTCTTAAAACCCTACCGTGGCATGTTTGTGGTGACCTTTAGTAATGAAGTATTGATTTATTTAGAGCCAGTGAATCACTTGGGGATAGTGTTGCAAGTTTGGGAAATGAGAGGATATTTGTTAAATATGGTGAGTGTAAATGGTGGGTAATAAGGAGGTGGCTAGCGCTCCTCAAGGATTATGATATGAGTGTGCATTAGTTCCTCTGGTAAGGCTAGTGTTGTGGTTGGTGCTCTAAGTAGCCTAGTGTGCGTGGATAATGGTGGCAAGGAGGAGACTAGTAGGGTCCATCGGTTGGTTAGAGTAGAAGTTAGGTTGAGGGAAGTTGAGAATGGTAGTATAGTATTCTCGGTGGTTCCAAATCTTCTTTGATTGAGGAGGTCTAATTTAAGCAAGGCCTTGATTCCACTTTATTCGGGTTGGAAGTTTTGGGTGGAAAGATGGTAGAGTGGAGGTTATCTCAAGGCCTTGATTCCGCTTTATTCGGGTTGGAAGTTTTGGGTGGAAAGATGATAGAGTGGAGGTTATCTCCCAATGGGGAGATGGTGGTTCGTGGAAACAAATGGAATAGGTATGGTTAAGGTTAATAAATGAGTTATGAATTGTGAGTCCTTTTAGAGTGTAGAAAAAGTTGGTAAGGTTGCATATGGGTGGGTTTTGTCGAGGAATATGATTATGGTTTGTTCGGTTCTTTATGTTTCTAGGTTGAGGAGATATGTTGGCAGATCTAGTGCTATAGAACCTTTTGAGATGGTAGGTGATGTGGAGGATAAGTTGACTTAGGAGAAGGTCCTAGTGGAGGTATGGATGGATGAGTGAAGAAGTTGACTAACATTGATATGGTGTTCGTCAAGGCCCTTTTGGTGGAGTCATCTATTCGTATGTGCCTCTCGGGGAGCCGATGCGAGCATGGTAAAGCAATATCTGTATTTCTTTAATTCTTTCAAGCTTATGGTAACACGTCAAGTCCATGTCTATGATTCCAAGCCTTATTTTTCAGCCCTATGTCATTCATATGCATCTATGTTTAAGTTGGCAAGTTTATAATGATTTTACACTTATGTTGAGATTTTGAAATGATGTTTTAAAGTGTATTATTGCACTCTTGCTAGGGTTGATCTCTTTATGATTACTCTACTCTTGTATATTTCTTTGACATTTGGGGACGAATATTCCCAAGGGGGAGATATTGAAACGACCCCAAAAAGTACCCAAAAATGTGCCTCAAAAATGCTCGAAATTTAAATTTTCATATATCTCAAAATCCATGCATTATTCTGGAAATCTGATTTTATATTCATGTTCAGGGGTCAAAGTTAGGGGGAAAGGGTCTAACCCCATTTTTAGAGTGAACGATTCACAATTTCAAAATTCAAAGTGACGCATTACAGTGGCTTCTCCGCATTTGGGGCGCGTCATATTTTCTGTCCAGTTTTAAATTTTTGGTTTAAGACTTTTAAGTCTTGGGCCTAAGCCTTCCCACGCGTGAAAACACCTATATTTAGCATTATTTCACTCTCATATCACCCAATACATTTTCCAATACTCACTCAAACTCTTAGTCCTACATTTCTCTCAAGATTCAATTTCAAACCCTCATCCAGATTTCAAGGTTCTCCTTCAAGCTTCAAGTCTCCATCTCCAATCTTCACCAAATGCATCTCCAAAGCTAAGGTATGTAGATTTTAGCCATTGGGTCCTTCCACCCATGTTGCCCTAATCTCTTTTTTTACTCAAATTACATGATTTAAAGTTGATTTTTCATTTGGATTTACTAGTATAAACATGTCTATGATAAAGTTGTGTAAAGTCGTGACTGTTTTGCTATGTTTTAAGCTATAAATATTGAATCTATTGTAAGATTTGATGAGGGGCTTTGATGTATATTGCTTGAGGGTGTTCCATGGTGTTGATTGATGGTTTTACAATGGATTTCCTTGCATGATTTTATCTTTAAATTTCATGGTCTTGTACCCCCATTACACACCCTCTAAATGTTTGATAAAATGTCCGGATATTGTTTCTTGAGGAATTGAAGGCCCAGAGCGTAAGATACGATATGAATGATATTATGATGATGAAATGAGCTTATGTATATAATAAATCCTATATAAAGTGTTGCACTAGACCATGCCCAATCCAGGGGGACTAAGAGTCTGGATAACCTAGATGGGGATTTGTACTAATCAACCTAGTAAGGGGTTTGTATCTCACCACCTAGGTAATGGGGCAGCATCATCACTTACATAGATAGGGGTTTGTAATCATCAACCTAGTGAGGGGTTTGTACCTCACCTCCTAAGTGATGGGGCGGCATCATTACTAACCTAGTGAGAGGTTTGTACCTCACCACTTAAGTGATGGGGCAGCATCATCACTAACCTAGTGAGGGGTTTATACCTCACCACCTAAGTGATGGGGTGACATCATCACTAACCTACTAAGGGGTTTGTACCTTGGAAAGTTGGCTTGGTCTCTTCTACACATATGATATCCTATATAAACATGAGTTACTTAAGCATGATTTACTTAAGCATTGATCATATATGTCACATTGTTATGCTATGCATGTTGCTTAATGTTATGCATTTTGATTATGATGGCTATCTCTTGTTGCATTGCATTCTACATACTTAGTACATTCAAACGTACTAAAACATACTCTTTCCTAAATGATATCACCATGTAGGAACAGGAGCCCAAGTTGATCATCCTCCTCCTCGACATAGCTAGTTCGGTGCTATTCAAGCTAGTTGGTGAATCCTCCACTTTGCGGACCTTAGTCTATGTTTCTCTTATTATGTATTGAGACACTCTTCTTTATGTTCTATTTTGACTATGAGGATGAGCCTGGTTGCTTTCTCTTGGCCCTCGCTCCTATCTATGTAGTAGAGGTGTTGTTGGACATACTATGTATCTATGTTATGAGTCTTGACTCTTTTGTCTGTGGATGTTGATGTTATGCAAGCTTTCCATTAGTCCCTTGCCCTTGCTTTCTAAATGTTTACATGTTACGTAAGTACTAATCTCTCTCCTTTAGTCCGAATTCTCCTTGTTTATGTTTTTGTGTTATTTTACATTGCTTACGCGACCAAGGATGTGTAATGATATGCTAAGAGACTTGTTTGGGGTTCCTTCGGGTTCCCCATTCACCGGTCACGTCTAGGCCCTAGGCTTGAGTCATGACACTAATGTATAATAAAAATAATGATTATCAACTCAAGTAGGATTCATGTGAAACTAGGCATAAACAACAATTCAGGAATAAGACTTATATTATCATACAATCTTAATAAGTTAACATAAAACTTAATGTTTAAAATCATAACTCATTCAAAAGCTCAACAGAATTAGGGCTAAAACTTAATTTAACTCTTTAAGGATAAACTTAGATGTAGGGCGCATCGACGAACTCAATTCACTGCTGTGAAAAGTCTTACATACGTGAAAGGATCATTGTCTAAGCAAAACTTGAGGGACTCGGTTGAAACTTTAGCTTTTCTCCTCTCTAATCCTTACTTTCAAAATATTCTAAGTGTGAATAAGAGTAAACACACATAGGATACTAATAAGGGACTCAATTTAATCTCAAAATGTCAGATTTTGATTTGAAAAAGATGACAAAAGATAATTTAGCCCACATTATAACTCTTATTAGGTGGTGTATGGATCACTCTACGGACCATACAATTTTCTACAGGCCTTAGAAAACCTTTCGAAGAAACTGAGGCCTTTAGGGATCTGAGTCTACAAACTACCATCTATCAGCTGTAGACTCATCTAAATGTTGTCCTGCTAGTTCACGAAAAAAGTACTGAGACTTGAGTTTCAGAACTTGAACTTTACAAAATCTTACTATGGCTCACGAAATGTTCTATTGATCGTAAATTCAACTCGTAAAAGAATTATTTTATTTTTCTAAGGTTGTGAGACTTTCGATAAATGAGGTGTCGTCAACGGATTGTAGAATCTTCTACGATCTATTATGTTCATTCATGAAAACAATTCTAAGGCTAGGGTGTCAGGACTTGGGAACTATGGGACCTTCTACAGTCTATAAATAATTCTACGAACTTTAGAAACTCGTTCATAGAAGCTGGCTCAAGACCTTGAATTTCAAGAGTTGGATTCCATGAGCCCATCTACAATGGATGCTTCTATAGACCATAGATGGCATCCTTTGAACCCAATTTATACATAATCATATTTCTTTTATGAACTTTTAGGATTTTTGGAGTTTAGGCTATTTTGGGTGTTACATTTGACTAATCAAACATCATCATGTCACTTAATTCGATTGGCCTGAGAAACATATCCTTATCACAACTTTTCCATTCTACAACCATAAATAGGAGTCCTTATAATTTAAAAAAATCTATCAAAATTTTAACAAGAAGTTAGAGAAAATTTGTGGATCAAACGTCGTAGATTTCTCAAGAAGCTACAAGTTCAAGCATTTAAGTACTCAAGTTCAAGGTACAACTCAAGATAAAGTCTACTAATACAAGAGCGTGCTCAAAAGTCTTTGGATTTAAGTACAAGTCGAGATCAAATTCGTCAAATTCACAACTCAAGATCAAGACTACCAAATTCATGCTCAAAATCCCTTGAATTTAAGTAGTTGAGATCAAGTTCATCAAAATGAAGAATAAGTCCACTAGATTCAAGCTCAAGCTCAAAAATCTTTGAATTTGTATTCGAGAAGAAGAATTAGATGATTCATAGAGATTGTAACGCACACATATATTGAAATCAAATACTACAATTGTTGCGATATTTTTCAATCTTGATTATTATTTTCTGAATGAGAATTTACTGTATACACTCGGACCCACACCGTCTAAAATTCCTCATTATAGTGATATTAGTTGCTCTTTTCAATCATGATTTTTTCTTTTATACAAAAGGATTTTCACGTAAAAATCTTGATGTCAATATTGCTCTTTTGTTGATTACTGTATCTATGTGCTACATTATAATTCCATTGTTTATTAGTGCAAATATTATTTTTCATGGTGGATTTATTCCCAACAATTACACCCGATATCTCGAAGCTTATACCTCGCCCGCTACAAAGTAAAAGACCCGTATCGCACTATCTAGTCAGCATCTATCTCCGAAAGCCTCTGCTAATATTTATATTCCTTGTCGAATACTCTCTCTATTTTAAAATAAATGAATTGTTGAGTTATATCACGCATATTAAAAAGAAAGAAAGACAAAATTTAATTATGTTTTTTTATTTTATCATTTTCAAACTCCAAACACTCATTTAATGCATCAACCTTAGAAACTCAACTAATGAAGGAAAAAATTGGAAAGATAATTTTTTTCAATATATCCCTTAAAAAATAAATAATTCAATTATTTTGAAAATTTAAAAATTTCCCAACAGTTCATTCATTTTGAAATAGATAGAGTACTTTTCATACTATAATTGAAAAAAAAAACAATAATTGAGCAACAAACTTTTTCAATCTTTTAATCAATTAGAGAACTCCACGAATGTGGCTTGTTCCAACGGTATATATATTGTCTTTTGCATTCTTTCACTTCAATTCTAATTCAATTTTTCAGCTTGTGATGTTGACTCTCTTTTACACATGTCCTCATTCTTTAATAATCTGTCCTTGTTTCAAGGACAATTATTCTCTTTCTTCAATCTCAAAATAGCAAAATATTTAGCTAAAAAGATATTGTCGTCTACATGCATAGGCTATTGATTAATTTTATGAATTATTAATGATTAGTATGCGATGAAAAGAATGTGTTGGACGGGTTTCCCAATTCTAAATTCCTTTTTGTCATTTTGATGGTTCTACGGCACGAGTTGGAAGAAGAAATGTAATTCTATTGGTACTATTTAGATAATATAATCGATGAGAAATGACAAAAGATTGATTAGTTTGTCTGAATAATCCAAAATTTGATATTACAATAAAGGTAAAATATCTCCAACTTGTGTCTTTAATATATACATACACATATATACTAGTCGCAAAAGTTCGTGCTAACAGAAGCCTAATATAAATTATTTTTTAGTTTTGATATATGTAACATTAATAGGTTTTTTAAATATATTTTTAAAAAAATTTAAGTTATTAATTACTGATAGTTTGAGACCTATAGAACATTTTATTTTACTTCTTTTGTCCCAATTTATGCGGCACCACTAAAATTTCGAAAGTCAAAAATTTTTAAATTTTTTATATGTTTTTTAAATATTTTAAGTTGTTAATTTTTGTGATGTATAACTTCTTTATTTATTTTAAAAACATTTTAAGTTCTCAATCATCACAATTTATGATTTTTTTATGCTCCTACATAACATATTTTTTTTAAAACTATTTTAAATTATTAATTATTAAATATACATAATTCGCTAATATTAAGACAAATAAATTAAAACGGAATAACCATAAAAAAATTATAGATATACCCTCAAGCTGCTCAAGTAGGCACGTCGATTTGCTGCTGGCTTGAGCAGCCAAGAAAAACAAAATAGTGATTATGAAATAGGTAGCTGAAGCAACTTAACTGTCGGTTATGAATTATGATATAAGAGAATTTACTGTTATACTTTCAAACTGCTCAAGTAAGCACGTCTACTGATTTTTAAGGCATTAGCATACATTGATACGGAGTTGGAAGAAACAAACTTAATTCTGTTGGTACCATTTAGATGATATAATCGGTTAGAAATGACGAAAGATTGATTGATTAATAAAGGTAAAATATCTTCAACTTGTGCCTTTAATATGTGCACCTAGTTTACTTTTTCCTTTTGCTCGATTGCACATCAAACAAAGAAAATTGAGTTTTTGCATAATATATTTATTTTGATACGTATAGCACTCACTATAACAAATAAATTGACTTAGTGATAATGGATTTTTTTTTAGTGATAATATTAATTGTCAAAAAAAATTAATGGAAATTGATTAATATCATTTGATTCAGAATCACTTAAGCCTTTAGTGATATTTACATAAAGTCTTGATCATAAATATCTATATTTATTATTGTTGCTAAGTATAATTTATCGATAATTATATTATCATCACTAAATAATTAGGGTAAAACTATTTATATATTGTAGTGTCCATAAATTGTTTGATCAATTAACGATTAAAAAGCGTGAATTAGAGAGTTGTAGTGTTTGGAAATTCATGAATTTCTTTTTATATTATATTATATTATAAATAAATATAAAAGAGTTGAAATTTCTCCTTGCTGAAAGGTGGGAAAAAAATTTATTAGAACTTCAAAAAGTCATATTTGGAATTATGAGAATTGTACATCCTGAGTTACCACTGCTGACCCTATATTGGGATACCTTTTAATATTAAAATAATGATTCCAAATTATACCATGGGTATTAAGGGAAGAGAATGGCCAACTCCTGTTAACCATATTCTCATGATATTTATTAACTCACGATAAATGGCCAACTCCTGTTAACCATATTCTCATGATATTTATTAACTCACTATCGTCCAATTTATTCCATGCAAAATTCTCAATACGTAGTAATAGTTCTTTTACAAGCGTTAAAAATAGTTCTTTTACAAGCGTTAAAAAAAGAAAGTATCGTGAAGTGTGAAAGTTGTGAAGGAAAAATATTCTTTATGATAGAATTGTTATTTGAATTATATGATATTATCGAGCTATTTTATTCAGGATGAGTAAAATCAAAAGCATTATCTTAAATGTTTTATTATTTTTTCATTTTCGTCAAGTATAATTTTATTTTCAAACCACTAAAGGTTGTGGTGAATAGATAAGATCCCTTTGTCTTTAACAAATATTCTAGTAAAAAGTATTTTTCATATTAAGAAATTTAGATAATGTAAATCTGAATTACTAAAAGTCGCATGAACAATAATTTATATTTACAAAATTTATATTTTTCGTAAAATAATTCTTTATTATTTTGTATGTGGGTGGGGGGAGGGGGCTGGAAGAATGAGGGTCCGAGGTGGAGTAAAAAAATTAAAATTTATAAAATTTGAGTTCTTTGTAAAATAATTTTTTATGGAGCTAGGAGTAGGTGGGGTAGAGGAGGCTGGGGGATGAGGGTCGGAGGTGGAGTAAAAATTTTAAATTTTAAAAATTAAATTTTTCTTAAAATAAATTTATTTTGGCCAAGCACAAATATTTCTTTTACTTTTTTTAAATATAAATAAGTGAAATAGTGTTAGATGATGTGGCATTTTCTTTTTTAAAAAAATATAAATAGGTGGAATAAGTTTATGACGTCGCATAATAAGATTGGACATAAAATCAATGTCACAGAGAGTGCATCTCACGCACATGGGTTGTTGCACAGTTGTGCATATTTCATTAAAAAAATGGATAAGTTGGTGTGTCTATTTATTCACTTTGAAAATTTGAGTTCTAACTTAAAATTTCGCTCCAAATTAAGGGATCTTATATATTATGCCTTTTAATTTTTTTTCTTAAAAAAACATTAATGAGTTGATTTTTGGATGTTGGTGTCAAAATCACAAATCAATTTTCTAATGTAAGTGTAGAATCGATAAAATGAAATTTCAATTTTTATACTTTCACCCCTATACTATTAGAAAGATGGCATTTTAGAACCTATGTCTATCTTCTAGAAATTTTCATTTTTAGTCCTTGTTTAAGATCAACTTCATTAACTTTCCTTTCAACGGACTCTGTGAAGTGATGAACGGATGGATCTCTTTTTGACAACCTTACAAAAATAAAGTATCAAACGGTAAATCCAATTTAATTCTAATTACCACTAAATATCTATTTTATTAGATTTTTAAAAGAGAAATAAAAATTAGTACTTAGTATTTTTGGTTCTTCAATTCTATATCCCATTATGTAGGTAACACATTACACTTAAGAGAAGTTTAAAAAGTATATTACCCTCAAATATGTAGTACATACAATACAAACTAACACAACATACAAATAATTAAATGATTAATATTTCAGAAAACTTATAATTAGTCACTAGCAAAAGGACAAAAAGATGCACATTCAAGTATATAATTTACGCAGTGTAACCCACAAGTGGATTCTAAGGAAGACAGAATATACGCTGACATTGTTCCTATCTTTTTGAGGTAGAGATGTTATTTTCAATAGATCCTTGACTTAAAAAAAGAATTTGAAGTAAGATTGAAAAAAATAGAATATTAAAAAAAAGAATAATATAATACAAAGCATTATAATTACAAAGATTCAAATTAAAATTAAAATTTATTAGTAATAACCACGGGACTAAAAACGCTATTAACTCTCAAAAAAAGAGTTTCCATTTCTAGGTCACCACTCGTTGGGAAATGGCTCGAGATAAAATTGTCACACCCCTCCCTGGGGTCGTGACCAGTGTCCGATAGGGACACGTAACCACCTAATAGGTCGAATTACTTTCCAATCTTATCCTAGGATTCTGCCGAAATTTC
>JAOTQR010046740.1:0-14908 GCA_025774065.1 Solanum ossicruentum
TGTCTCGGCTCATGACCTATGCCAAACATCTTGTGGGGGAGAAATTTAGGAAGAAGAAAAGTGGGGAGTGCAAGAAGGCTCGGGTTGAGGGGTCGGTTTCAATAAGGTCTCACATTTCAAGGCCAAGGATCCTCTAGTGCTCCAACCAAGATGGTTGCTAAGGATGGGGCACCTAACCCAAGGCTCCGAGGAGGTAATGACAGGCTGACTCATCTTAGATGCGCGAAATATGGGAGGAAACATGGCGGTATATGTTGGAGGAATACGAGTGTACGCTTTGGGTGTGATGAGATGGGTCATAAAATTTCGGATTGTCTACATGCTCAAAACAAGGGTAAAGGTGGTCATGTTGACCAAGGGGATCAAGGTGGCTGACAAGGGGGTGCTCCACGACATAATCAGTTCTATGCTCTTCAAGGGAGGCAAGGAGGGGATGAGGTTCCCAATATTATTACCAGTATGTTAAAGGCTTTGATTTTGATATGTATGCATTGATAAATCCGAGTGCTGCTATTTCTTTTATTATTCCTTTTAGTTTCTACTAAGCTTTATATGAGTCCCGAATTGCAGTGTGATCCTTCTAATGTCTACTCCCCCTTTGGTGAGCTTATTGTTCCTAGAGAAAGGTCCATTGTGGTTGTTCCATGTCTATATCACATAAAGTCTTATCTAGTGATTTTGTTGAACTTGCAATTGTGGATTTTGAGATTATTCTTGGGTGTGGATAGGTTACATGCATATTATGCTTCCTTTGATTGAAGGACCCGTAAAGTTAGATCCCAATTCCATAATGAGTCCGTACTTGAGTGGGGAAGTTGTAAAGTGATATTTAAGGGTAGATTCATTTCTTGTCTTAAGGCCCAAATTGATCTTTAAAGGGTTACAATTACCATCTTGTAAGGGTTAGAGATGTTGAGTCTAAGATCCTTTCTATTGAGTCAGTTTCGGTGGTCAATAAGTTCTTATTGTCCTTCCCATATTTGAATTTGTGGTAATGTCTTTTGCTTGATTAATGCCCTGGCTATGTTTATGGATCTCATGAATAAGGTCATTAAACCCTACCTTGATATGTGTGTGGTAGCTGTGGCTGGCATATTTATTTATTTCTAGAATGAAGAAGAGCTTGTGAGTCATTTGAGGGTGATGTCACAATCTTGAGGGATGAGAGGTTATTTGTTAGATATGATAAGTGTGAATCTTGGGTAACAAAGGTTGGTTAGAGAAGTACACGGGTTTTCTAGGTTGGGAATGAGGTTAGATGAAGTTAAGAATGATAGTGTAATGGTTTGATGGTTTCATATCTTCTTTGATTGATGAGGTCAACTTAAAGTAAGACCTTGAACCAACCTTGCTAGAGTTGAATGCTTTAGGGGAAGAAGGTGAGGCGAAGGTTTCCTCCCAAGGGGGAGATGGTGTCCTTAGGCACTAGGGTAGGCTATGTGTGCTTGTGTTGATGATTGGGTTCACTTGGAAGTCCCACCCTTGAAGGGTGTGATCCGGTTTGGCAAGAAAAGGAATTAAGCCTATGGTTTGTGGGTCCTTACAGAGTGTTGAGGATAATTGGTAAAGTTGCTTATGAATTGGAATTTCCTAGGGAAATGGATACGGTTCATCCAATATTTCATATATCTATGTTGAGGAGATGTGTTGGTGACCCAAGTGCTATAGAACTCTCTTTGAGGTTGTTGGTGTTGTGGATGATAAGTTGACCTATAAGGAGGTTCCGGTGGAGATTTTGGATAGACAAGTGAAAAGATTGAGGAACAAAGATGTACCATCTGTCAAGGTTTTTTGGAGGAATCAATAGGTTGAAAGTGATATTTGGGGAGCCAGAGCAGACATGAAGAGTGATATCCCCTACCTCTTTCACTCTATTCAAGCATAAGATAGCAAACTATGTCCCTTGTATGATTTCAAGTCTTAAGTTTCAACCCTCATATCATGTTGCATTCATCTATGCTTATGTTGACAAGTTTATGGTTATTTGTTTTACACTCATGTTGAGATTTTTGAAAGTGATGTTTAAATGCTTTTGTTGCATTCATGTCAGTATGAATTCTTCATGATTACTTCTCTTATATTATGCCTTTGACATTAGGGGACGAATCTTCCCAATGGGGGGATATTGAAACGCCTAAAAAATGCCCAAAAATGTGCCTCGAAAATGCCTATAATTGTAATTTCTATATATCTCAAAATACGTGCATGATATCAAAAGTTCAACTTCATATTTGTGATCATAGGGAAAAATTGACTGGGAAATGGGTATAACCCCAATTTTAGAGCACCCATAACAAATATTTATTTTTTCAAAATTTTCAAATTCTAATGACTATTCGCGCCCTGGACGCGATGCGCCAGGGGTATAGATCACTGTTATTTATTCCTCAAAAATCTTGCTTTAGCCTATGGCATTGGGATCTTAGGCCCATGCTACTCAGCCACTTGTTGACTCTATATCACTAAGACACTCTCAAAACCCTCTCTAGCACTTAATCAAATATTTCATCCAAATCTAAGTATCTCAAGCTTAATTCCAGATCTCAAGAACTTCATTCAAGCTTCAAGTCTACTTAAAGGAATCCCTAAATTTAGGTATGTTGGCTTCAACCATTGGGTCCTTTCACCCATGGTGCGCAATCTTCCTACCTTATGAAAATTGCATGTTTTCAAGTTGTATTACCTATGGGTATCTTTTATTATGGATTATAAGCATGAAATATATTGGGGTTTTATGAAATGTTCATTAAATATGCCTATCTATCTATCTCAAACTTATACTATGAGTTGGTTTTATCTATTGAGACTATGTATGTTTTGAGTTATGAAATCTATGAGCTATTGTGAAGTTTTGATACGATTTACAAGTTACCCATGATAGGGTTTTACAATGATGTTGTGGGTTGATTTACATGGCTTTAAGATGCATTGATTTCACTATCTCATGATCTATATTCTTCCATTTTGCATGAATTGAACATGTACTCATATGTGCCCACCAAGTGTTTGATAAAATGGCAAGTCAAGGATTCCCAAGTTATTAATGGTCTAATTCATGGTTTATAAGTGAAGTGACTTTATGGTGATTAAGGGCTTGCATGTATGTATTGAATTCATGTAGAGTACCTATGGCATTGCGAGTGGATTATTGGGCTCCCATGTTTTGTTATGATTCTTGGGAAAATGTGAAGTCATTTCTTGATACTTTAATATGATGGTTTGATGAGCTATTTCCATGAATCCTACCGAAAAGATCATATCGTAAGGTATAAACATCTTATAAGACCTACCGAAAAGGCCAAGTCGTAAGGTACAATAACTCATTATTCCTACAGAAACAGTTATATCGTAATGTAAGCACATACAAAAAGGACATTCCATAAGGTACAATAAATCATGGCTCCTCCTTAAAAGATTATATCATAAGCTGAGCATTCTATCATACCTACCGAAAGGTCGTGCCATAAGGTAGAATAATTCCTAGGTCCTACGTAAAAGATTATATCGTAAAGTAGGGGATATCTTATACTACCTATCAAAAAGTCTATGTCGTAAAGTAGGGGTATTGATAACACTCTCCGAAAAGGTTATACCATAAGTGAGTGGGTGGTTATTTGGCTCATCTCATACATGTTATGTATAGTTCGAGTATATATTCCTTATTGAGTTTATGTTCCTTGATTATAATTAAGCATCTTGTTATTATGATATATGACTCTCATTGCATTACATCCAACATACTTAATACATTCAAACGTACTAACGCATACTATGTGCTTACATGATATTACTATGTAGGGACCGGAGCACCTTTTGATCATCATCCACGTGGCTAGTTAGTGATTTGAAGTTAAGCTTCTGTGAGTCCTTAAGTCAGAGGATGCTATTTTTCAATCTTGTCATTTGCTATTTCTTTATATTGAACACTTGATACTATGAGGGTGAGCCCGAAAAATATCTCTGCCCCCGCTCCATTCCATGATAGAGATGTTGTTGTATATTAAGATGTAGTTCTGGTATGAGCTTGACACTTGAAATGTTTTATGACTATCAAAGCCTTCCCACAGCTCCTTTTCCCATATTTATATCTCTTGTTGTATTTATTTTGGTTCTATGACTAAGGATATGTGATTGATATGCTAAGGGGCATGTTTGGGGTTCCTTCGGGTTCCCCATTCGCTATGTCACATCTAGGTCCTAAGGTTTGGTCATGACAAGTATATTCGATGTACTGATGTCCATTTGGGGTTGCATCTTTTCATGATGCAGATACTGGTAATAGAGGACTTCAACCCATGCATCATTGAGCTCCACATCAGTACACTTCCAGAGTTCGTAAGTCCTCTTTGCCATCTAGAGGCACTTTTTTTATTTTATGAGTAGGTTTGATACCTTTTCTTTCTCTGATTGGGGTGTTCATGGTCTATCATGACACCATCCAAACTTGTTGAGTAGAGGTTCCATAGACTTTAAGTACAAGAGTATCGAGTAATAATGTATTCAAACCTATTCTATTTTACAAGTATAATATACCATAGAGTTGTTTATATATTATATGATTTATCCTTGCATATGATGTTTTGCTTGAGTTCTTCTTCTATTGTTGAGTATGATGTGATGATGAGGCTAAGTGGTTCGCTCGGGGGTTAGCAATAGTCTTTTAGTACTGGCTATGCCAAGGGTACTATCCCAAGGGATGACAAAAATCTCATCCAACCAAATATTATTTTATTGTTAAGCTTTAAGCCTATTATTTATTATTTATCATCTTTTTTATATACATAAATTTATGATTTGTATTAAAAATAATGAATTCAAACAAATTTAGTATCACTATATTGTCTCTGCTACCATTGGGTGAGAGGCAAAGCTTGGTCTGAAGAGCTGTTGGCTGTCAATTTTGTGTCTATGAAAAATGAAGAAAAATCATAAAAAGACATTTGATTTTTCATATATAATAATCAAGAATACAATAAGACCAAATGCTTAGAACACACGATACATAGATACTTCCTCTTCATCCTATAACAAATTTTATCCTTCAACATCTATTGCTTCAACTTTTCCTTCACAATGTGGACAAACCCCTAATGCTAATTTTCTTTTTACCTCTTTTTCTTTTTCATCACAAACACATTTCCAAAAACACATTCTCTCTTTTCTTTAACAAAACAGTGAAATGGATCTTTATCTTTTTTTAAGGTTTTGAAGAGGTTTCTCTTTATAGTATGAATTTTTTTAATGTAGAAGAAGCATAGGGGCTAAGTATCAATGAAAACTAATATTTACTAGCTTTTGGTTGTTAGTAAGTAAATGTTGTTGACTAACTTGACTTCTTGTTGTGTCATATGAACATGAAAAAGTACTACTAGATTGTTGGAAAACAACCTCGTTCATTTTTACTCTCGCTGTTTAATAATAGTTGTTCATTATTAACTTGACACATGGATTAATAAGTAAATAATAGAGATAACTTTGTCAAATCATATTTATTAAATATAAGTCAGCTAAATATTGAAAAATGAATACTACTTAATAATAATTGGGTTGCACTAGCAGTTGGTTAATAGTGTGGCTTATTATTAACTTGATAATGTTGGAACTCACTGTTAGGCTGAGTTTGATTAGTTCTTAGGCTATTAGGTTATTTAACAGTGATGATGGTCTGTTATTCCTTGCTTAATTGACTTTCATGGTACATTCTTGTTAAGATTAGGTTGTTGGACTTGCACTTCTAGGCATGTTTAGTTGACTCAATTTCTTTATTTTATTGTACCCTATTTCTTATTTTTTATTACCTATTCTATCTTGATTATATCTCTTATGTAGTTATTTGTGTTGTACCTTCCTTATTTATATATTATTTATACTTGCATTATCTGTAGTGCTTAGTCGACCTATGCCTATTGAGTACTAATTGATTGCTACTTAAATTATGCTTCTATTCCTTGCAGATCATAGTATGAGTTCTCACCGTTCATTTAGATTTCGTGCATAACAACTTGTAGACCTCGAAGACTAGGGTGAGCCTCGGGCGTTCAGAGTTACCAATTTCAAACTATTTTGGTGAGTCTAGTCTATATTTCTATTTAGAAATAATCCATACACATTTGGTAATTGTAAAAACCTTGTATCATTATTTTGATAAGATGTTGGATTACTGACTGATTCCAGTTCTTCAAAATGGTTTCTTGTGTTATATTTCAGTTTTTTTTTCTTTCTTCTCTTTTTTTATTAGATTCATGTTTCCTTTTGTATCTTCCACATGATTGTCCATTGCTTATCATTACGGGCTATCAGTTAGGCTTACATATTGACAGGATGTTGTATCATTACATTGAAAATCAGGCTACGACACCATAGTTTCTTTTACGGCTCAAAAATATTTCCCTTAAGTTTAATTTTTTCTGTAAACTTGAATATTTTAACCCCTACGATCTGATAAGACATTTATGAGTTCTAAGGTATTACGTCATTGAAGTGAATTAAATAATTTAGACCCTTATTAATAATTAGCATGGATTTAGTTAATTCATGAAAAATGAAATTGTACCATTAATTGTACATCACTTGAATTTTATCTACATTTTTGTTGAATGTCTTCTATTATTAAGGAAAATTAATCATTCATAAATTATTTACGGAACTTCCAAAAAGAAAAATTTATTCATATTTTAAAAAATTACACCGTGAATACACAAATTTTGTACCATTTTAATTACTCATTTCAATCTAAAAAATATAACCCGACACGATGATTTCATAAAGTGTAATTCATTGGAATCAAATCAACTATTTTGGACTCTTATTCTTAATTAGTATGAAATTAGTGAACTTTTCAAAAAAGAAATTGCACTATTTGCTGTATATCACATGAATTTTAACTATAATCATGTTGAATATCTTCTATTATTAAGAAAAATAGTGAAGTGTAAATTATTTATGTAACTTCTAAAACACTAAAGTTATTCTTAAACCATCAGACCTCTTTTAAGTATGAAACAATTCTGGCCCAATCAAATGGCCCGACATCACCACATAGACAACATATATATCTAAAATATTGAAATGAAAAGAAATGAAAGAAAACAGAGACCTAACACAAAAAGGGACAAATGATCCCTAGTTCAATCTTCATCTTAGTCTTCATCTTCGGTGACTAACTCCTCCTCTGAAAAAGCTTTACGAGCTGTTGTGAGACAAGAAGAGCTTGAGCCTTATCCATCTACTTCATAGTTTCAACAATCGAAGTGAAAGACCCAAAGGTTTGGGAGGATTTCATAAGAGACGTCCATTCTCTCACAAACACCATGAAATCAAGCACCACGACTGACTTCTTCGATTCTATGACTACAAATATGGTGAACATATAACAATTATAGGTTATTAATTAATACAAGTAATGCATATTAGCACTTTTCTTGAGTCATTTTTTACCTAAACAGACAAAATATTTATTTACAAAGACAAAATCACACGTGATGGTTCCCCATGGTGTAACACATTAGAGTCAAATAAAATTTTGGTACTCTTAAACTTAATTATTAGTATGAGTTTGTTGACTTTATTGAAAAAGAAATCATATGTAGTATCACATAAAATTTAATTACAATCATATTAACGATCTTTTGTTATTAGGAAAAAATGGCGATTCCTAAATTGTTTATATACGTAGCTTTCAAAGTTGTAAATATATTCTAGACTATTAATTATACCAATTTAAATAAATATCATCAATGCATACAATTCTACTCTTCATAAATGACTCATTTCAGTATATTAGCAAAAAGATAATCAAGTGCAATGGGTTCTTTAGTGTACTAATTCTTAATTAAGAAATAGTATATCTATCCTTTTTTTCAAAAAGTTAATCTTGGGCCTTAAGCGCAATTTTATTTAATTAACCAATTCTTCCATAGAGTTGGACAAAGCCCAATGTACAAAGATCCATAAGCCAAGGTCAGTGGAACCTAACTTTAAAGATAAAAAGGAGAAAATCTAGGGTTACTTTCATAGGTTGGACGCCTATCTCTTCTACCTCCTTTGTTCGTTCATGTATCTGTGGCTGCCCAATAAATGCTTCCTCTTCCACCATTTTCGGGTTTCGAAACTTCCTTCATCGTGCTCCCATGTCACCTTTTCCGTTAGCTATCAAAGGTGTGACATTTTTCTCCATCTTCACTCTTCTACATCTGAGGCTAACAATATTCATTTTCTGATTAGATGTTACCGGTGTGGAAACGCTTTCTGTTCAATCATTTTGGGTTTTGAACTTCCTTCATCGTGCCTCATGACAATCTTTTCCATCAACTATCAAAGGTATGATAGTTTTCTCCATCTTCACTCTTCTACATCTGTGGTTAACAAACTTCATTTTCAGATTAGAAATTATCGGTGTGGCTTCCATCGATTGATGGGCTAAGGGCCGTATATTTATTCTAAATTATCAATTAATGATATTATAAAAAATTAAATCTTCAAAACATATAATCTAATATTTTGTAATGACTCATTTCAATCTAAAACAGACATAATATTCATTTGCAAAAGAGAACAAGGTGTGAAGGATTTGCTAAGGCTGAACTAATTGCAGTCAAATCAAATATGAATTGGATTTAGTGAATATATCATTAAGAAAGTACAACTAAAACTTAAAGGCAAGCTCTATATAGTCATGTAGTTAAGCAAACTATGCCATATGAGGTGGAGCATTGGCCAATCAAGAACTCTCATGTAAGATGATAATAGATGTATAGATGAGGATGTTGAGGTCAATATGTGAGCATACTAGGAGAAGTAAGATTAGGAATAAGAAAATTTTAAACAATGTGAGACTGACAATCTGTGGGGAGAAGCTAAAAGGAAGCAAGACTAATATGGTTTGAGTATGTGAAGAGGATCTATATAGATGTCATAGTAAGAAGGTGTTGGAAGGTTGATGGTGATGTGTTTAATGAGAGGTAGGGGTAGGTTGAAGAATTATATAGGGGAGGCAATTAATAGTATATGAAACATCTTAGCTTACCAAGAAACGACCTAAGAGAAGAGGTTATTAATATTGAGGATTAGGATGTAATGTTAGAAGATAACTAAGTGTAGTATTACTTTACTACCAAATAGGCATTGTGCGTTACACATATTTCTCCTTCCATACCATTAGTATTAGACTAGCCTTGTGATGTTTTGTCCTTCAATTTCTACTACTTCTTGTTATTTATTTGTTTTAGTTGATGTTTTATTCTGTTGTTGTTACTGTTCCTCTTTTGATTGATATATGTGATTATTTTCAATTATTTGCTATGCGTGCTTTACTTCTGTAATTTATTTTTAAACTGCTCTAATATGTGCTACTTGAATTGAGGGTCATTTAGAAAACATCCTCTCTACTTTCTCAAGGTTGGAGTAAGAGCTACACACAATATGGCTTTCGAAAACCTAACCTATGGGATTAGAATTGGTATACTATTGTTGTTGTTTTTATTAGTGAATTCATTGAAAAACAATGATACTATATATTGATTATGTACACACACATCAAGTCTTGTAATTTGAATTTCGATAATTTAATTATTTTCCCAAGAAGGGGAAGGAAATATTAATTAGAGAAGAGATTTGATGAGTAATTTAGAAAATCTTTAAAATACACATATCTCCTTATTAATATACTAGTTTAGTCAATATTCGATGTACATTTTTCTCTCTCTTTCCCTTCCATGCTCTCGATGTAAAATAGAGTGCAATGCTATCGTACGCCTCAGTAGAATGTCAAAAGGAAGAGGACAAAAAGGGGACCTTTTCTGAAGCTTGACTTAACAAAAGCGATGAGTACTATGATGAATAGCAACACCTTTGCAAAAACCCTAAGTCTGGAAAATAAGACACAAAAAGAAGAATTAACTGAGGACTTCCCAAGGCTAAGATCTCCATTGAAGGGTTTAGTAATGGAAACAGTTGGAAAGAGGAAGGACTCTAAAGAAAAAAGAGGAGGCAAACCCTAATATAGACAGAGCTGAAGTCCACAGCGCAAAATACAACCCACAGAAGAGGCGAAAGAGAGGCAAAAATGGACCAACCTTTTCTTGGGGAACCGACTACCTGCTCAAGGTATGAAATTAGGTTATGTGATGCCTCTAATATTGGTCGAGGATGGAAAAGTTATCCAATTGGAGAAACAAGAGTTTGAGGATGAAACAAAGAAATGGAAGTAGGCAGTAGTACTGTATGTAGTTGATGACTTTCCATCCTTTGGTGCTGTGGAGCGATTCATTGCTGCAAACTGGAACTTTGTGTCTAAGCTTAAAGTCTACTACCATAATTATGGATATTTTATAATAAGATGCAGTAGTATAGAAGATAGAGACAAAGTGCTATTCTCAAGACCATACATGATGTCTAGCAGACTAGTCATTGTTAAGGCATGGTGTCCTAATTTTGATTTCAACTTTGAGGGTGTTGCGATTGATTCCTCTATGGATCAAACTCCCAAACTTGCTGCTAAACTGCTGGTACAAGGACTCATTAAGCAGAATCAAAAGCGGATTAGGCTACCCCTTATTTGCGGATGAATGTATATCTTGTATTGATCGTATTTCCTAAGCAAGAATTCTAGTGGAAATAGATATTACTCAAGGTTCATGTGAAGGTGCAAGATCCAAATGGAAGGGTGTTTGTGCAGAGAATAGAATATGAGTAGAAACAGATTAACTGCACAATATGTATCATAATTGGTCATTCTTCTTGTCAAAACATTAAAACCAAGAGACAAGATGATCAGGGCATATGTAAGTAGAAAACTAAGCTAGTGAAGATGGAATGGGCAAAGACCCGAACCTAGGGTGTGATATCAAGCTCAAAATATACTCAACAAGATATGGTTGGCAAACAGGAGAAGCCCCATTCTGAGAGAGAGATGCACAATATCTGCTCAACATGACAAAATGATCAATAAGCAAGAGAATGTGACTACCACATTACCAACTGAACAGAAAGTTCCCAATAAGGATCACCAAGCTTTTACTAGCCATCAATCTAAGATGATGACTAGTCCAAAACAAAATCAAGACAACACATGGAAAGAAGCTAGGAACAACTCAATCGGGAAAGTAGCCCATTCTATCCTTAAGAACTAGACAGTTCCTATTACAAAAGTTTTTAACCCACTTGTGGAGGAAAAGATTGCATATGGATGGAATTGGTGCAACAACTACCAACATAATAACAAAGGGAGAGAATTTTGTTTCTAGGGGATTTCAGAGTATGACTTTTCTCATACATGTTCTAGCAGCCAATATATCCATGTAATACTAAAGGCATATCAAGATAACATGGTTTTCCATTCACTGATGTTTATGGCTTGCACAATATAAGAGATAGAGGTGTACTTTGGGCAGACCTAAAAGGCATTTCTGATCAAATGCTAGATCCATGGCTAATTACCAGAGACTTCAATGCGATTTTACATATTGAGGATAGAGGCAATGGGTCTCCTGTATAAGAAGCCGAAATAAGTTATTTCAACAATTTCCTAGTAGAGATGGCAATGATGGAAATGAAAGCCGTGTGAAGGGACTACACATGGATAAATCAACATGTCTACCGGAAACTTGATATGACAATTGTGAATACTCACTGGGTTCAAAACTGGGGACATATGGGGATGAATATCATGGATCTAGGCTTCTCAAACCACTCTCCCTTATGTGTTGTACTATCTTCTAACGAGACAAGAAGGAATAGACAATTTAGGTTCCTGCCTAGCAAGTCATCAGGAACTTTTCCAAATAGTACAACAAGGTTGGAATGAAATAGCCTATGGAGATAACGTGAATAGAATTTGGATGAAGCTTAAATATGTGAAAAAAGGATTGAAGAACCTAAATACTCATGAATTGTCACGTCCCGAGCTGGTACCCTTGGCATGGCTAGTACTTGAATAACCATTGTTGATTCCCCAAGAGAACCACTTGGCCTCATCATCACATCAACTCGACAGTAGAAGAATAACTCAGAAATAAGACATCATATGCAAGAAGATAAATAAGTGCATAACCCTACTGTATCATAGCTTATAATGAAGATAAGTTTAGATAGAAATACTCATTAAATACTCTACTCCAATATCTCTGAAGCCTTTATTCAACTGTCTAGAATGGTGCCATGACAGGCCATGGACACCTCAATCAAAAGTAAATGAAGTACTTAGAAATAATAAGAAGATAACAAGGCTCCTTTGGAATATAAGGAGGAGAGCTCACCAACTCTGGAAGTGTACTGAACTGCAATGATGTGCGGACTAAAGTCCTCTATCACTTGTAGCTACATCATAAAATGATGCAGGTCCAAAGGGACGTCAGTACATGAAATATACTAGTTTATAAAATGGCTTAAAAAAAGTAAAGCTCAACTTACTCACCTCGACTCAACAACTCATGCTCAAAACAGTTTATGTAAGTTTTATAGTAAAACCATGCTTTTAAAATGGGCTCAGAAAAATAGACTCGGTTGGAAACTAATGCTCAAATCAATATTGCTTGGGAGTTTATCTTAACCGACATCCTCATCCCACCACCTTTAATTAGGTGATGCACAATGAATTAGCATCGTTTCCACGCCCGCCCTTAACTTTCCACAGACAAGGGCGATCAATTGTCTCTTGGATCCAAAATAAGTGTCCACTTGCGGGACAAGAGTTGCCAGGCTAGCTATAATAACTATCTTACACTGGCAACGTAGTTCTGTGGGTTAAAATAGAAGTGTACTTGCTCCCAGGTCGGTGCTCGATACTACTCCCAAGACTAAAATATGCTTGAATCCTCAATCAACTCAAAATTCAACCCCATTGGGGTATCTCATCTCAGTCATTCATCAATTCATTCAATCAATGCAAGGCATCAACTTTAACCCAGACTAAAACGGCCATCTAGACTCGTTCAATTTACTAATCATGTAATGTAAGCAAGATATTCATGTGTAGTGAAATATATGACTCAATACAATATGCTCTTCATACTCATGCTCAAATTTCTCTACCCTAAATGCTCATTTTACATCAACTCAAATATTCAAGGTGATGAATAGAATCTCATAAAAATCATGTGATTTAGGGTTCAGGCTATCAAGTAGGTAATGCAGGTACAAATTTCATAGTAAAATACTTGTGCAATGTATTAGATTACATCATGTAATATAACAATACCTCATGGTAGATGCAAGAATTTCAATATTAAGATAGTAAAATTTCTCAAAATCGCAGCTCTTTTTTCACAAAATCTTTACTCAATAAGATGGTGAAGCGGTATGAAGGAAGAGATTGCACACTTTCATAAGCCTTACATACCTGAGAATGAGGGAAATCAACCTTCAACTCAATCCTTGCTCTTATGTGAAAACCCTAGTTTCTTCCTTCTTCTCCTCTTTGCTCTCAAGAACCCTCAAGGTGAAAAGGGGTGAAAAATACCCTTAGGGTTATGTTTCAAGACTATATACAAGTCTAAAACGTGAATGGATTTGACAAAAAGGAACCAAGATAGGCAAAAATACCCTTCAGTAAAACTACTAACAAGGCCGATGAGACCCCGTCTACGACTCGTAGAGCAATCTATGGGTCGTAGATCACCCTCGTAACTGGAAGTCTAAAAATTCTGCATCACTAGAAGTTGATATGAGGCCCTCTTTTACGAGTCGTAATCCGACATATGAGTCGTAACTGACCTCTCATAGCTAGAGGGCCTTGCAACATGAAACACTAGAACTTAGCACAAAAGCTCATCTTACAAGTTGTAATGCTCCTTACGAGTCTTAAACTCCTTCCATAAACATGGGATCCTGAAATCTGAAACACTGGAATCCAACTCAAAACTCGGTTTACTAGTTGTATATCCCTCTACGACTCCCAAACCCCTCTCGTAACTTGCTTCTGCAGTTTTTTTTCCATGCTCATTTTCCAGCAATCCTCTGCACATACTCATCTAAATCAGATAGGAGGAAATTAAGAGGTGTAACATGAATTCTCAGGGATTGAATCCAAAGTGAATGAATTTAGAACCCACCTCTCTGAGATATAGGCATAAAAGAGAAATGTGAATCACCAGACAACTTTATTTGAAGATGAGAAAGTAATAAAGCAACAACTAGAAAAGTGGAGCCTTATTGAAGAATCAATCATGAAAAAAATCAAGGGTAGGAGATTCTAGTAATGCTTTTTTCTTTGCAAGCATGAAAAATATGGTGATGAACAAGCTAATTTAAACATAAAAGGCTATTACAAGAGAAATTTTAAGCTACTATAAGCAGTTGTTGGGGTCTACAACCAGCTAGCAACCTTGTGTGAATATGGAAGTTATGAGATCTAGATCCATTTTAAATAGGCATCAACAAGTCAGCCTTATTAAACCAGTCACGAGAAAGGGTATTTTAGATGTACTAAATAGAATTGATGATCAGAAAGCACCAGGGATAGATTGTTTCAATTCATTCTTTTTCATGAAAGTATGGCACATAGTGGGATTTGATATTGAGAGTGTAGAGATGGGTCTTTTCAGAAACTTGAGGATATACAAAGCTATAAATCGCACAACTGTGACTTTCATTCCAAAGGTAAATCATCTCTCCTCTATTGCAGACTTTAGAACAATATCTTGTTGCAGTGTAGTCTACAAGATCATTTCTAAAATCTTCAACAACAACAACATACTCAGTATAATCCCACAAGTGGGGTCTTGGGAGGGTGTAATCTACGCAGACCTTACCGCTATCCACATAGGGGTAAAGAGGTTGTTTCCTGTAAACCCTCATCTCAAAACCCAAAGCAGAGAAGAACTAGATATGATTACAAAAAAAATAATAAATAAATAAATAAATTTTAAAAAATAAAAATAAATAAAAATAAAAGAATAGATATATAAATAAA
>JAOTQR010046760.1:0-14906 GCA_025774065.1 Solanum ossicruentum
AGCCTTTTCATGTCGAGAGAAACTGTCATTTCACTTGCAAACGTCTCAAAAAGTCATATGTATGTATGTATGTATGCATGCATGCATGCAACTTCTTACCGATTTTCTGAGCATATTTTTCATTTGATTTGAGTGATTCAAAATGCTACCAGACTCGAATGTTGCAAGAATCGTCGTGGTGAGTTTGGATTCAGGATTTAATACATATTTTGAGGTAAATTATTACTTTTTCATTGATGATTTATCACGAATAAGTGAAAACTTTACATTGCAATATCTCAATCATTTTTCAGTGGAATTAAGTGAAATTTATTTCTAAATTGTTCAATGATTTGAGAGGAACACAATGGTATACTGAATGTTCACTGGTTTTGTCTAGTTTTGGAGATTCTTTCAGAGAAAGTTTTGGATAGAATGTTTTCTCGATAAAGTCTCTAGTTTCATTTTTGAGAATTTTCTCAATCTTCTATGATCCATTTCGGGCCGAATTTGTAGCTTAGACTTAGGGTGACGTCAGGACCACTTTTCGATAATTTGTTTAGGATTTTTGGGTGTGGACCCTATTTTCTCCGTTTTAGGCATATTTTTGCCCATTTTCATGCTTTATAGCCAATTCAACCGTATTGACCTTATAATTTATTTTAGTCGCTAAGTAGCAAGGAAAAGTGATCCAAAATGGGAAAAACTTGGCTAGATTGGCTCAGAGCAAGAGACACCGAATGCATGGTAGGCTATGCCTTCTCTAAACCCTAGTCTGAGTTGAAATGTTTGCATATTTGAGTTTGAATGTGTAAAGATATACTGTTTATGGATTGAGTTGTGGAGTATATGTTGTATATGGATGGATGTGATCTGTGTGTTGTACATATATTTTCACAGATATAATTAGTTAATATGACCTCTCTGATTGATATAAGAAGCTTCAACCACTGTGTATCACTGTATAGATCCCGTTGCTATACCATTTTTCTTTTTCCCTTTTATCATTCTTCCTTATGGGGTCTTTATGGTCTTTTCTTAGCCCAATCGGCAACTATGGGGGCTACCAAGCCTGAATTGGATCTTCCAAGAGTCACAACATGCTTTGTTGAACCATATCTGTAAAATAGGCTAATCATGTAGTGAGAATCAATTGTGTGAAAGAAAGGATAGAAAATAAGCACAAGGAAAACAATCTCAGATAAAGAGGTCATTTTGTCCACCAAACATGTTTGACAGTCAAAATGATTGTAGCTTTGCTTTAAAATTTGAAGGGTCTAAAGCACTGTTACATTCAGCGATGGATGTACGCACTCGATGATCTGACAAATTAATTTGGTGGTAAAAAGTATTATCACCAATTTTGATAGAACTCAACATTAAGAACCAGTCATAAAAGGCAGTGTATGTTGTAACTCTGCACATCGTTGATTCAATTTTGGCAGTTAAAATGACTATCTCCAAAAATGACTGGCAAGGCCAACTTTCCCCAAAGTCAAAATTCAAATACATCACTTAAGAATATGGGAAAATTCATGCACTAACCTCACTAACACAACATCACACATTCTTATAGGTCTATTTTTTCCAAACACTCTTATCATGGCTACAAATTTAATCAAACAATGACTTTACCCTTAAGAAAGACGTCACCCACTTTATCATCATGCAAGTTCAAGTCACTCAATCAAATTCATGAATTACTCAAACTTCACCCATAGCCCACAAAGCAAACAAATCTAACAAGTATGCATTTATAACTACAATATGAATCATTCAAGTTTAATATCCTGACAAAGGCTACACACAAGGTATCATGATCAAATTAGGACAAAACACCATCCTTTTAATGATTAGGAACTACACTTCTCAATTATAACTTAGACCTATCACAAAAACTCAATCGATTTCATCAAACATCAATAAAATCAAGGACCCAACTAAACAAGTATAACTTGGTACATTGGGTTCTGAAGGCATCATGTCAATATCAGATACACAATTCCCAATGAGTTCCCAACAACATATAATGATTCTCATGCGTCTTTTACCACAATCAAGCCCTAACAACTTAAGAATAATTCAAAAATAAAAACCAAGGGCCAAAAACATACCTTGATAATGATGTACAGACAATGAGATAACAAAGAGAAATTTTATTGATGAATTCTAACACAATACCAAAGAAAATTTGAATCTCAAGCACTAGTAGAGTATTAGGTGTACAAGTTATGTAAAAGGTGGAGAATGTAAACTGAAAGGTTGAAAGAACTTGAAAAGTTCAAATAGGTCGGTCAAGATCAAAATTAGATGATGCAGATTTACCCGGTCGAACACATTCGGCGTTCTACCGAATGTGTTCCTAACCGCATTTTCTTGCAGTGATTTAGACCTTTTTCATCAGCACCAAAAGATAGTGGAACTTTTTCATCACAAAACTAATTTAGCAATCCTCCATTGAATCTTTGACCTCCTTATTTGACAGAAGCTAAAGAGTCATCAACAGACTTAAAAAGTGGTCATGTAGTAGTTGTTCCAACTCCGCGATCTGCTGATTAGCACATTGTGTCGCCTTTTTTCATCCACTTCAAATTTTCCATTTCACATACCTGAACAAGTAACACTCGTTTAAAAACGACCATCACCTTGGGTTGCCTCCCAACAGTGCCATATTTAATATTGTGGCATAATGGAGTCTTTCTCAAATCATGATTTAAAAGATTGATGAACCACCAACACCACTTGGAGGTCCTTCGATTACTTCATTGCCTTATAAATGTTAAATATCACCTCTTCATTGTTAACTCTAAACTTTAAATCTCCTTTCTCTACATCAAATAATGCCCTCCCAATAGCCAAATATTTTCTACTAAGGATAATAGGCAGTTCCACATCCACTTCGCAGTTGAGGATCACAAAATCGTGCAAAACCTCAACTCATTTTATGATGGACCAACTGGCCTTAAGCTATCTTATTATCATTGGAGAAGAAGTATCCAATCCTAATTCCTCAAGAATGGCCAATGTCATAAGATTGATACTTGCTCCAAGGTCACACAATGCTCTCCCAAATTTTCAAGTCCCAATCGTACATGGAATGGTAAAAGTGACTGGGTCATCCTTCTTCGCCACCAGGTTATTTATCACAATCATATTACAATGATGTGATACTTCGATTGTATCACATTCTAGAGTTCTCTTCTTGGTCACGAGCTCTTTCATAAACTTAGCATAACCTGCCATCTCTACAAGGGCTTCTACCAATGGGATATTGATAGAGAGGGAGTCAAAAATAGACAAAAACCTTTGGAACTTGGTGTTGTTATCCTTGTTCATCAGCCTTTGGGGAAATGGAGGATCTATCTTCACTTGGGATTTTAACTTTGAGGATGATGCAAAATCTTTTAGGGGTCTATTGATTGTCTTAATCACCCTAACTTTTACATTGCTATCGCTCCTGGGATTGTCTAGTGAATTACTTTCCTCACCAACGATCGTATCACCCTCCACATCTGGATCATTAACACCCTCAAATAAAGAAGCTTTGATTCTATCCTAGCTTAACATCCAGTTGAAGTGCAGCTCCTTCAATAACCTTTCCACTATGTGTTGTAATGGCCATACACTACTGGTTGTCACTTTTCATGTTGGCCACTATGTCACTTGGTAAGCCTCCTTTTGGTCATTGATTGTGATGAGCTGAGATAATGCTTAGTTGTGTTTCCAAGTGCTTCATAGAAACTAAGTGGGATGTAACCATTTGACTCAAATAGAAAAAATCTAACTTTATTTCTTTTATCACTTTATTACAAGCCTCCACTTTTTTAAGAATTCTAGTAACGATATTTTTGACGTACTGCCAAAATATAGCACTTTTGAAACTTAAAAATTAAAATTTTATGTGATCTCAATACGATATTCGTAGGTTTGATGTGTTTTTATGTTTGTTTTGTAGGATTTCAGGGTTGGGTAAAGTTTGCAGAAGTTACTACAGCTGAGGTTCCCCAAGACCCTTTATGGGTCGTAGAGTATTCTACTAGCCATAAAGGGGGTTCCATGTGCAACTCTAGTGAAGGGTGTATTTCTAATGTTGAGTCTACGAATATGTAGATGAGTCATAGAAGACTTTGTGAGTTGTAGACTTAGTATCATATCCTAAGGATCAGAAGGTAGGGACTTGCTAAAATTCCATCAAACGAAACCCCCTATGGGATGTAAATCTTGCAGGGTCATAGAGGGGTGTCGTAGAAGTCAGTTTCAGAAGTGATGCAACATTCACAAAAGCCCAATCATGAGCCGTAAACTGTTCATAGAGCCTGCCGACCCAGTTGTCCTAATTCATTTTGGTTTTGTATTTTAAACACTATAAATAGATTTTTTAGGTTATTTTTCAAAGAAAACGAAGAGCGAACAATAGATGAACATTAGAGAGTTTGAGAAACACTTATAAAACTTTATTTCATCTTTTAATTTCTATCTTGTGATTCTCATTGAAGATTTTGAATTTCTAGTGTTTAATTCTCTTGTGTAAGTGCTCAATTATGATTATTCAAATTAATAAGTCTTACATTTATACTGATCACAAGTAGTTAAATCCACAATTAGGGTTGTAGGAACCATGAAGAACTAACAAGGTAAAATCGAATAATTCTTAATTCATGAAAAGTGTGCATGCATGTATTAATTAACTCTCTTCGTAATGAATGCTTTGTAATGGTGGCCAACATTAGAACCCACCTAGTGTTACTGACTGGATCAAGGCGGTAATAAATAGGAAAAGAGATTAATTAATAGGATTTTATCGATGTTTCTCGTCGAATCAATTCAACTGGGCTAAAGGATGGTTGTACTGGAACAATATGTAAGGGTTAGTAATGTCACACTATGAGGATGAACAAAATCACATAGTGAAATTTGCCTCTCATCTGGGTGAAATGGTTTGGTGAACTTAACTTGTTGTTCTGCATGCTACACATTAGAAAAAGATTTGATTATCTGATAATACTGAGTTACGGAAGCATAGGGAACAAAATACCCTAGTTCCCTTTCATACTAGTTTAACACTTGTCTTTGCTTAGAAATACTTTTAATAGTTATTATAAACCTCCCCTCCCCATTTGGGGAGATAAGTTAGTTAATCAACCCGAATTGCAATTGAGTTCTTCTAAGTCTATCATATTCCCTGTGGGTTCAACTTTAACCTAAAAAGGTAGTGTAGATTAGGCAACACCATGATTTTGGCGTCGTTACCAAGGAATATAGCTAGACTTGTCTAATTCAATTAGTTTGGGAATTAATCCTTATTGCCCTCATTTTACATTTGTTGTTATTTTTATTTTCTTTTAGGTTACAGGTCTAGTGTATGTCCAACATGCAAAATCGAGGCATACCCTTGACTCCGTTTGACCCAGAGATCCAAAGAAGACTAAGATGGATGGCCCAAGATAATGCAAACAATGTAGTAAATACAACTCTGAACCAAAGTGAAAATGAGAATGAAAATAATGACAACCCACCTCCTCTTGAGGACATTGCTCCCAAGCCACAGGACTCTAATGCCGAAGCTTATAATTGGAAACAATATTGGCGGAACCTTATGGCTATGGAGGTTTCTGGAGCCATTGTATTACCACCACTACTAGCTGACACAAAATTCTTGGTTTCGAGTGGGTTACTTTAGATACAGCAGAATAATGGGTTGTTCGCGGGCCTACCATCAGATGATTCGCATAGTCATCTACACAATGTTACATTTGTTCACAAGAGTGGTGATGGGAACATAGAATCTATCTATCGATATTTTGGGACTTTGTGTTTTCCCATTATCTCTTATAGGCAATGCAGCACTATGGTTGTCCGATCTCCTGCAAAGTTTGATCACTAATTGGCCTGAGTGGCAGAAGGACGTTTTAGAGAGGTACTTCCTGAGATTGAAGAAGCTCAAGTTGAAGGACCAAATCAGCAACTTTGAGCAACTTCCTAATGACTCGATTAGTGCTACGTGGGAGCAGTTCACAAAGTGTTTGAGGAGTGTCCCTAACAAAAATATTGTTGATAATTCCTTGGTGGAGATCTTCTACCATGCCCTAGATGCAAATAGCTAAGCATATGACGATATATCTTGGAGGAATATTCGTATATCAATCATTCGTAGAGATTGTTATGCAGCTCGATACGACAACCAATTTTAATCACATATGAGGGCCAAGCAATAAGTCTCTCACCAAAAGCTCAGGTATGGCAGGGATAAGCCCGGAGCGAGCAAGGATAAATAAGGAGATCATACAAGTGCTTTCTCGGAATAATACCAACATAGAGATGATAATAAAGCAGATAAGAGAACTAGTTAGTTCTAGAGGCAACCATGAAAGTTACCACGCTAGGCAAAAGGGGACAAGGAAGATGTGTAGAAGAGGACCGTAAAGATGGCTAGAGGAGCGATTATTATATGCCTCCCCATATTACTGATATGGGTACTAGTAATCCCTTAGTTGAGGAGATGTTTGGCCAACTATTGAGAAACACTAACACATAAGATGAGACCTTGAAGTGGATTAAGTCTGACATAAATAAAAAATTGAATCTCATTCTACTACTATCAAACAACTGGAACTATAGTTTGGTCAAGTATTAACTCAACTTAGTCAGTATCAAAAAGGCACATTTCCTAGCAACATAGAGTAGAACCTAAAAAATACTTAATGGTGCAAGGTGGTTATGCCTAGTGGGGATGAGAACACAATCGATCCTTCCACAACAGTTGATGAGGAGGCATAGACACTTGAGGAAGTCTGAGTACTCAAGTTGTCTATCTTGTGCTGCAAAAATAAATTAGGCGCTGCTTGGGAGGCAACACAAGGTAGAGACTGGGAATTAGGAGCCTAGGTGTGTTCTTTTGACCCTTGTACTTTATTTTGAATTTTTTGTGCATTGAGGAAAATGCACTTTTTTTTCTATGGGATGTGGGTAGTTATAGGCCTCAATGAAGTCTGAGTAGCCTTAGCCTATAACTACCCCAAATTTTGAATCCTAGAGATTTTCTTGCCTGTGTTCTTTTTTTCCCATGGTATTTAATCTTTGTTAAACTGGCATGTTTAGGATATATAGGTAGTATTGGTAGCATATAGTACTAATATATGTGGCATATATGTATTTTTTTGCTTTCTTGTGAAAAAATGATACACACCAAAATGTTGATTAATTAGTCTAGATAAAAACCAAGCATGTTTAATTGTATCGACAATGCTTGTTCTGAAAGTGAGGATAAGACTGAGATAAAAAGCATTCTCTAAGAGTTTGTGTTGATAGTGTAATCAGTGCCATGTGAGTGTGAGCTTATTTTGCTAAATTCATGTATTGTATATCAATTCAGAACTTGCTCTATTATTCTGAATTAGACTTTAGGTTAGTTGGTTACCAAAGGATCTCAGGTCGTTGATGTGCTATCAAAATACAGCACTTTTGATTCCTAAAACATAGGATTTTGCATGTTCCCAATGCGACGTTTGTGGTTTTTATGTATTTTTGTATTTAGTTTTGCAGGAAAGCAGGTTGGCATGACTTTAGGGTAAAATTGCAAGAGTTTTCTGGTTTTTTTGTGATTTATGAGACCCTCTACGAGTCGTAGAGGTAGTTTCATGAAAAATTCTAGTGAAGGTTGAGATATGAAGTTCAAGTCCACGAGACCTCTATATGAGTCGTAGAGCATTCTACGAGTCGTATAGGTAGGTTTCATGAAGATTTCCAAAGAGGGATGATTTGAAGCAGTTGAAACCTACTATTCTGAAGTATGAGCCGTAAATCAGTTTACGAGTCATGAAGATGGTTGATAGATGTGAAGTCAAGATTCCAAGAGCTGATAAGGAGACTGTGATCACGACCCGTAAAAGCCTCTACGAGTTGTAAGTACCTTTCGTAGAATCCACCGACCAGTTTTTCTATTTTATTAAAGACTTAATTATAACTACTACAAATAGTATTTTTAGGTCATTTTTTAGAGAAAGCCACCAGTTTCATTGTAATTAGGGTTAGAATACAATACTTAGTGAGAAAAATGAGAGAGTACAATTGTGAATTAATTTGATCATCAAATCTAATGATTCTAAATCAATTTGGATTTGTTTGATGCTCAATTCAATTGGGTAAGTGTTTAATAATGTTTTCTCAATTCATAATTTCTTCATCTACCCATTGCATGAGTAACTAAATCCACATCTTGGAGTTGTGGGAACCATGAAGATCTAAACAAATAAACTTGGGTAATTTGTAATTCTTGTAATGGGTATTTAAATGTATTAATAAATTCTCTTTGTTTTGCATGAATTGTAGTGGTGGCCAACATTAGAACTTGCCTAGTGTTACTTTCTCGATCAAGGTAGTAATGAATAGGAAAAGAGATTGATTAACATAAATTAATGATGTGTTCTCGTCTAATCAACCAAACTACCAAGGGGAGGTTGACTGGGGCTATAGGTAGTGGTTAGTATTACACACTAGAGATAGGACAAGTCACATAGTAAATTTCACCTCTTAACCATTGACCAAAGGGCTTGGTGAGCATAAATTACCATCCTGCATGCTATACTCTAGTCAAGAGTTGGGTTATCCGGTGTTATTGAGTTAGTGAATCATGGGAAACACAATACCCATATAGCCCTCTATTATTGATTCTCTTCCATTATAGTTAGTGTAGTTTGTTATCTTATTGATTGCTTCAACCCCCCCCCCCCTTCTTGGAGGAATTAAGTCGGTTAATCACTTGAATTGCTTGTTTGTGAATTCTCATGAGTCTCTGTATTCCCATCGGTTCGCCCCTAACCTAGGTTAGGTTTTATATTTTACAACAACTACTTTATCCTCCAAAAGGGAGGTGTAACTTGGGTGTTATCAAAGATTATGGTGTCGTTACAAGGGAATATGGTTAGACTTAGTTGAATTCACTAGTAATTATAATTCGAGTGTTAATCTATACTTCCCTTTGTATTTAATTTTGTTTTTTTATATCTTTATTTCTTTGCAAGGTATACTACTAGCGTATGCCCAACACTAGGAGTCAATGAAATAACTCCACTTGATCCATAGATCCATAGAATTATAAGAAGAATGACCCAAGAAAATGTCAATAATGCTGCCAATGCAGCTTAGAATCGAAACAACAATGATAATGTTGGAAATGAAAACCCACCTCCTTTGGGAATATTCTATAGCCTTGGGTTTTCAATGAAAATGCTTACTAGTGGAACCAGTGTAGGTTAAACCCTATGTCTATGGATGTGATGGGAGCTATTGTGTTGCCTCCATGGCAGACAAAAAGTTCATAGTTTGTAGTAGGTTACTACAGATGTTGTAGAGCCGTGGCTATTTTGGGGCCTTCCATCAGAGGATCTACATAGCAGCTTGCACAATATTGCATTAGTTTGTAATAGTGTGATGGGAACACAAAATATGTCTATGGATGTTGTGAGACTTCATTACTTCCCATTGTCTCTTATAAGCAATGCTGCATTATGTCTATCTGAGCTTCCGCAAAGTCCAATCACTAGTTGGGAAAGTTTGTAGAAGGCTTTTTTGGAGAGGTACTTCCCTAGATTAAAGAAGCTTAAATTGAAGGAACAAATCAATAACTTTGAGCAACTTCCTCGTGATTAGGTAATACTACTTGGGAGTGGTTTGCTAAATGTTTGAGGAGCATCCTTGACCATAAAATAGTTGATGATGCCTTGGAGGAGATCTTCTACTGTGTCCTTGATTAGAATAGTCAGGCTTGTGCTGACACTAGTTTGGAGGGGTATGCTTCTAGATCAACCATTTGCAAGGATTGTCGAGCATACGAAGCAAGTGGTAAAGACGAATTGTGCATAGGGACAATGGGATAGAGCTTCAATAAGAAGTTTATGTGATGTTATTGTGGGTTCAGAGCAAGCCAAAATCAATTTAGAGATTATGCAACAACTTGCTTAGCTTCGCACAATCATGGATGTGGTTATCGAGAAAAACCAAGAAAGAGTAAATGCAGTAGTTCACCAACCTCCACGTGTACCCATGTACGAGCAACCTTATTTTGAGGAGGATGTTTGTTTTTTGGATGATCAGATAGAGGGTTCCCAACAAATTCCCAAGGTTCCAATCAAGACTATTAGCACCAAGGTCAACGAAACCAAGGTTGGAACTACAGTAGAGATGGAGCTTATAGAGACAATCAAGGTGGTTATTATGATAGGAACAGGGGTCCAGAAGCAAATTAGGGTAGAAGAGATGGCTTTAGAAATGGTCTGTAGGTGCTACCACCATAACCGTAATGTCGGCACTAGCAATTCTAGAATTGAGAAGATGTTTGACCACTTGTTGAAGAAGGTGAAGACACAAGATGAGACCCTAAAGGGAATGAAATTTGATATTTCAAGTATCAATCAAAAGATAGAGTGTCATTCTGTGGCTATTAGATAGCATAAGCAACAATTTCGTCATGTCAACTCAGTTGAATCAGTGCTAGAAGGGTACATTTCCTAGCAACATAGTGCAAAATCATAAGAATGAATGGCAATGTAAGGCAGTTACTGCTAGAGTTCACAAGAGCACCATTGATTCTCCTATGTCGGTTGAGGTAGAAGATGTTGATGAGAAGACAGTTGCAGATAAGGATGTGGTTAAAGGAGATGATTGTGTCAAAGATAAGGTGAGTAAGGTGACTAAAGAGCCACAACATTATAAGCCCATCCTAAGGCTTCCTTCTCCTTTCCCTCAACGAATTAACAAAAGGGAGGAGGAAGGCAAGTTCAAGCACTTTCTCTCTATGCTTAAGCAACTATCTATCAACATCCCTCTTATTGAAGCATTGAAGAAAACACCAGGCTATGTTAACTATATGAAGGACTTGATCACCAAGAAGCACACTATAAGTCAGGAGCTTTCCCAAGAGCGTCAATATTGCAGTGTTATCACTATTAAGTCCCTATCTCAGAAGCATGACGATCTAGGTGCTTTCACCGTACCTCATTCTATAGGTGATGTGGAATTTGCAAGGTAACTATAGGATTTAGACTCTACTATCAATTTGATGCCTCTTATAATTTATAAGTAGCTTGGTTAGGGCACCCCTACTCCACCTAACATATTATTGTTGATGGCGGATAGAATGGAGAAGAATCCTGTGGGGATACTCTATGATGTTTTGGTAAAGGTTTAAAAACTCATATTCCCTGCAAATGTTGTGATTCAAGATTGTGAAGTTAACTCCGACATCCCAATCATCTTTGGTAAACTATTCCTAGCCACTAGATGAGCTTTAGTGGATATAGAAACTGGTCACCTCTTGTTTAGATTGAATGATGAAGAAATTGTCTTCGACATTCGTTAGTCCATGAAGCATATTCTTGATGAGCTTAAAACTGAGGTTTGAGAAATTGGTGAAGTCTAGTAACAAATTTGCCTAAGTCGTACCATGATGATAATTCAACTGCTACTTGGGAGACAACCCAAGGTTTTTGATGTCATTGCATAGTTATAAGTTCATTTTTCAGTTTATGGATTCATAATTAGTTGTTTCGTTGTGTTTTGATTGATATTCTTGACAATGAGTTGGTTGCATTTGGGTAATTGTATATTTTATGAAGAGTATGTAGGTGCAGGACTAAGTTAGCAAATTGGTTGAGAAAAGCATTAGGTTTAGTTTCTACAATTGGGCTTAAGATTTGTATTGCACTTTACGACTCGTAACCCTATCTCATAAAGATTTCCAGAGAGGAGGACAATTATGCACTCTAATACACGAGCCAACATACGACTCATCGATCACTCTATAAGTTGTGAATAGGTTAGTAGATATTAGGCAAGTTTTTGAAATTTTTCTAAGTGTTGAGGGTTCTATGAAATTATGACTTACAAGTTGCAGATCCATCTATGACTCGTAAGCCTACACTGATAAAGGTATAAAGAGGGGTAAAATTATTTTGACCCCGCTTTTGACCTATTTGACTAAAAATTATTCAATCCTTCCCTTTCCCCCTATTTTCGAATCAAATTCCGGCACTCAAACCCATTTTATGGTGAGACCCCGATGAACTATGGTTTTCTTGATCATTGACCTTCTCTCTCTTCTTCAAGTCAATATCCATTTGTGATAAGTTCTTATTTTAATTTTAGTCATTAATTTACCTTGTTCTTACTTGTTTGATTCGATGCTTATGAATGGGTTGGTGTTTAATCTTGTAATTTTTTCTTGAAGAAAATTGAAATAGGGTTGCCCTTGATTGTATTGATAAATTGAATCCAAAATTAGGTATTGTGAACTTGAGATTGTTAATTGTTATGCCTATTGAATCATCCATTTTATTTGTTACTAAATGAGGTTACACGGTTTGTGCTTGATGAATTGATGGGTGTTAGCATGAATATATGATATTGTGTAAGTCCAATAGGAAGTGTCAATAACATAGGTTTATTCATGCTTAATCATTATCAATGTATTGAGTTTATTTAAATCATGTTTATGGTTGGTTATGATGTGCTAACCATGTGGGTGCGTGTGTTCTTGCTTCAGTGCTAGTAGAATTAGTGTTTGAAATATTCTTTGGGGTCCATATGATAGACTAAGAAACTGAGATTTTTGGTTCACGAGTGTCTTTTACAACTCGTAGAGTAATCTATGAATTATAATTGTCCCTCTTCTGAACTTTCAGAAACTTTATGTTCTGAGTATTCATCAGAAAGGACCTTCTGTGAGTCATAGATCACTCTACGACCCATAGATAAGTCTCGTACACCCCTGGCTGATTTTTAATTACTATCTAGAATTTTATTTGACCCAGTCTACGACTTATAAACCACTTTTACGAATCATACCTATATCTTGTACACTTCTCCAATGACCAATATTGTTCTAAAGGACTGGTCTACGAGAGCACTTTACAACTCATAGTGCTTACTACGACTCATAAAAGGGCTTTTGTAGAACCTTTCTACAACTTATTCAGATTAATTTTTGGGTTTTATTTCTTGATTCTTGGGGTCGATTATGGTGTGTTTATGTCTATGTTTCAGGTACTATATGTGACACCCCGTATCTCTATGCTCTTATGTATCCATGCTTCAAGCCTTCTTTGTGTAGTTTGAGTTTAGGTGTTGGTTCATGCAAGAGTCAACTTTAACCTTTAGCACACTTGGAACTGATGGCCCACGACATATCAAATGAAATACCTTGGAGTTATCTTTCAAGGCACTTGGTTTCACCTCATTCCAAGGTCGGATGAAGGAGTTATGACCATTTTCGTGAGACCCTCCCATGTAGTGAAACCACACAGGCTCTTAGACTGATAGTGAGGTGTTGGAAGGGTCGTCTGGGCAGCCTTAAACTAGAAAGGACCATTTTTCGCCTAAGACAGGGGGCACCGCCAGTGGCACAGGACGTGTGGCTTGCCACTGACCGTGTGGTTGGTCGTGGAGTGTATTCAAGTGAGGAAGGTAAGCATGGGAGGGAGTGTTTTACCAAGTGTTGTGCCACAGGCACTTTTGACGGGCCGTGGAAGGTCAGAATGCTCGTGAGCCTTGGGTGTGGGGTGGCCTAAAAACTTATTTTCTCTAATTTTAGTTCAATGGACCAGTACACGGACCATGTAATACCACACGACCCATGAAAGTGACCCGTCAAAGTGAAGATGGTGGTAATTTTTTCCAAGTGTTCCCAACTTCCAATTTTTGACCCCCAACTTCCAATTTTTGACCAAGTCTCGTCTCACGGGCACTCCACATGACCCATGGAGTGCCACACGATTGGTGAAGCCTTCAGTGAGGCATCATTTTGCCTATTTTCTCATCCATTCATAATGGTATTCTTGTGAATTTAATCTACTCTAATGACCTTTTCGGACTAACAGTGCTATATTAACCTGCCCAAAAGACCTAAACCCTATTCCAAAGGATCAAAATCATTAATCTCAACTTAAACACACTCTCAAAGTCTCTCAAAAGCCTCTATCAAAACCATAATACAAATTCAAGGTAAGTCAAGAGCAAGCTTTGGATTCCAAGACCCACTTCCAAACTTCAACTCTTTCACAACTCAATTTCAAGAAACTCAAAGTCTAAGGTATGTGGGTTTCATTCATGCGTACCTTTAACCTATGAAAATTACATGCTCCCAAGTTGTGTTGCTTATGGGCATTATTAATTAGTGATTATGATCATATACTATATTGGGGATTCATGAATGTTTGATGGAAAATACGTGATTACTCACTTATACCATGAGATAATTTACCTACTATGATTATGCATGTTTTAGGCTATAGAATTATGATCTCTCTTGATATTTAATGGGGATTTTCAATGAATTTCACATGAGGGTTTTACCAAGTATTGGTGGGTTGATTTACATTAGGATTTTTCACTTGATTCTACTCTTGAATTTCATGAGTTTATACTAGCATTACACACCCACCAAGTGTTTGATAAAATATCAGGTTAATGTATCTTGAGTTGTTGAAGGCCTAATGTTTCGCATATGAGTTGAGTAACTCTAGGATGATGAAAGGATGATATATATGTGTTGATTTCATGGAAAAACCTCTATAGTGTTGTGAGTTGGCCATAGCCAATTGAGGGATGATGCCTCAATAACCTCAAATGGGGTGGTATGCCATCAACCAATTGAGGGGTTGATACCTCAATTACTTCCGGCAGAGGGTGGTCGTGTTGGTCAATAAATTGAGGGGTTGATACCTTATTTGCCTCAGAAAGGGGTTGTAAGCCATCAACAAATTGAGGGGTTGATACCTCAATCACTTCCGATGGAGGGTGGTCATGTCCATCAACCAATTGAGGGGTTTATTCCTCAATCACTTCTAACGGGTGGTCTACCTTACAACAACAACATACCCCAGTGCCTCAAAAGGCTCCCGCTCATTGCGGGGTGAGGGGGGGTCGGATGTACA
>JAOTQR010046782.1:0-14905 GCA_025774065.1 Solanum ossicruentum
ATGGAAGTTTAATTTTAAAAACACATGGCATAATCATGAAAACGCATACATATATGTTAAATAAAATAAAATTTATTTTTAATAATGAACAATTAAAGCTTGTAAAGAAAATTTTTTTTAAAAAAAAAAACTAAATAAGATGAAGGGTATGTTAGTAAACAAACATTTTATTCTTAGAGATTGTGCATGAATAGTAGTTTGAATATGTCAAACCAAACAAACAATAAAAACTACCCTTAGCATAACTAATTCCAGCATAACTTATCGCATCATGACTTATCCTATCATAACTAATCCTAGCATAGGTAATTTCATCATAACTTGTGTTCGAACCAAACGACCCCTAAATATATTGTCAAGGAAATAATGAATAATTCAAACAAGAAATACATGAAATAATTCAAACAAGAAAAGATAATTTGGAGGGTTTCTTTTACCCAAACTTTTGGAGAAAATCATATATACTTTGGTCAAAATTTAGGGGAATAGAAAAGTATAGGTTAATTTGAAATCATTGGAAGATTCATGAATTTCAAATTTTGAATTAGTGTATCATATCTCTTAATTTTTCAAAATACTCTAACCCAAACAAGTGATCATTGCAAATGTTTAATGAACCAAAACATATCTCAATGAAATTTTATAAATGGGGTCTGAAAAGGTAAAATATACAAAGACCTTACCATTATCTCATAGAGATAAAGAGACTATTTCCGAAAGACCCGTATCTCAAAAATATCATCCAAAAACAATAATTACTATTAGGTTAAAATGTTCTTACCTAGTTACCTAGATCCTTTTATATCTCCAATAGGCTCATGAGAAATGCAAAGCTAAAACAATAACAACAAATCAATGCAATTTGCAACTTCACAATGAAAGCAAGAAAAAAAAAACATGAGTATGATCCACGTCCATTTAAGTTTATTTCTCTTAATTACTATTTGAACAGTCGAATAATATTTTCTTTAGTAATAAATTTTTCAAAACACTTTCTGTGTAGTCTGAGTTGTAAACCCTTGTAATTTAAAGTATTTGTTATGTAGTTTCCAAATATATAAACTTCTATATCTGAATTCACATCATATATTAGTTAGTCTAACTCCCGTACATCAAATCAAGATACATAAGTTGAAACGGACAGATATAATTAGTAGAAGAGATCAATTACCTCAAACACAAGAAATGCAAGTATGGATGAGATAGCACACAACACAATTCTCTTCTTTCTTCTTTTGATCTTATTGGAACACTAAGAAAAGATATGAGATATGTCTTCTTGACTAAGCCTTCTTAAGAAGGAAGATTTCCACTAAATAATCTATGTGTAAGGGTAGTTAGGAATGAGTTGAAATTGTTTATTTATTAGAGGAGAATTGTAAAATATTTTTAAAAATAAGAAGAAAAAAAAGGTATTAAAGAAAGTGAGGAGAAGGACAGTTCATTAATTGTTGTCAAGATGGATTAAAAATGAGAGAAGAAAAATACAACATAAACAACATGGTTTTTGTCTTGTTGTCTTTGTCTTCCTTGAAGGAGTGAAACAAAGGAAACGTTACGTAATTAGAAAAATATATGATATTTGTTTGTATTATATTATTATAATTTAAAAAAATTATAATTTATAGATATAGTTAGAATTTTATTGTTATTTTTTCTCTCCTCTCTTTCTCTCTCTCACCTTTCTCCTTTCTCCTCTCTCTCTCCAATTTCTGGCTCGATATACAAATATATATGTATATCAGTTACATATATATAATTATTTGACAGATATACATATTCATTTCGATAAATATACATATATAATTCGTCTCTCTATCCTCTCTCGTTCGTCTCTCTCCTCCCTCTCTCGATCTTGCACGCCTCTTTCCTATAATATGTAGCTACAAATCATAATTTTAACAAAACTATTGTTATTTTTGCCTTATTATATTTTAAGTGTTTGGTCATATGTTTTTTATATACACACCCCTATATATGAATCATTCAAAATATTTTTTTTCAAAACAAATACTTTTTAAATTTTTCTTTAATAATAAAAAGAGAAATAATTTAAACAATCATAATATTAACCGTTTGTGTATATGTTCTTCACTTAGTTTTTTTGTGCTACTTAAGTAATATTGTTTATTACTTCCAAGAATATCAAGGATAAACAGAAAAGAATGTATTCAATTATATTTTTATTTAAAATAATAATTATTTTAAATTATTACGATAAATACAATAAATATCCATAACCATTACCTTAGTTTATTGCGGACTATAAGGAAACTAACTGCTTAAATCATGCATTACCCTTTGCCAAATGGAGTTTGCATATTCAACTTATTGATTTGTGAATAATTTCAATTTTCAATATTTATTCTTGTGTTTACATTTGACTTTCTCATAAATTGGCTTGCATGATTCCTTTTCATCGTTCATTTTTACGTGTTCATATTTTTACTTAAATATACTATTTAAAAAGTATTTTTGGTCTCAATTTATGTGACATATTTCATTTTTTGAGCGTCAAATAGTTTAAATTTGTTCAAGAATTTGCGCATGAAATTTTCAAATTTTTTGAAATAAAATTTATAAATTTCTAAACTATATATAAAAAATATTATAAGTCACAATAATTGATAATTCAAAATATTTAAAAAATGTATGAAATTTTTATGGTCAAAGACAAATTAATTTGAATTTCAAAATCCAAAAAGTGTCACATAAATTAGGACAGAAGAAATATCTTTTTTCATTTCTGTTTATTTATTGTGCATGTTTTTGAGATATAATTTGACTAATTTTAAAAGTTAAATTAAATTATATTAATGTAATATTTTGAAATACAAATTTAGATATTTAAAAAGTATAAAAAAAGGTATTACAAATTTCAATTTTTTTCAAAAGAATATATTTTGAATATTTTTTCCATCTGAAGAGAACCGGGTAGGTAACGGCGGCCCTTACATTTCTACGTCCAATTGTATTATTAATTTAAATATTATAAATATTTTAATAATTATGTATATTTTACTATAATAATATGATAGTTTATTATCTTATACTATATTATTGAGCAAGAGATTGGATTTAGAGGTTACGCGGAGAGTAGAGGTAGATCAAAAAAGTATTAGAGGTCATTAGACAAGACATAGCAAAACTTCATTTCACCGAGGACATGACCTTAAATAGAAAGAAGTGAAGATCGTATGTTAGGGCAGAAGGCTAATAGGCTAGTAAGGATAGGATGATATCTAACCTTATATTATAATAGGTTAGTATGATTAGTTGTGTTTTTATAGATTATGTTATTATTGTTCATCTTATTATTTGTTGTACACTTTAGTCATTTTTTTCCTCATATCTAGTATTTTCTACTTTTGATGCTTAATATTTTTGGGACGAAGATCTTTTGAAAACAGTTTCTCTATCTCTATGAAGTAGTCGTAAGATGTACCTACATTTTGCCCTCTCTACATTTCATTTGTAGAATTTCACTGAATATATTGTTAGTGTATAAAATAATATAATATAATATAATATAATATATTAATATATTGTAAAATAATATATAATAATCATTCAAATCAAATCAAATGAAAGGAAATGCACGTTTGTCAATAATCTTGCTGGCAATGGCTCACACCTTGGACTTGGCCTCTTCTTACATATGGAATCAAACTAACCAATTAACAATTCAAATATACTCTACCTTCGTTTCGTTTTAGTTGTTATTTTGTATATTTTTAAGAGTTAATTTAATTCAAATACATATATTTCTGAATATAAGAAGTATTCGTGACAATTAAAAAAATGGAGGAGGAATTAAGTGTATTATATTTCTTTCTTTTGATTTATTTTTAAAAATATATCATTTTAAAGGAAAACTCAATAATATTACTCTACATTTAAGGAAATCAAGACATACCATGGAATGGTAATATTTCACTAAATTTAAGTTGAAATATTTTGTAAAATGGAGATCAAATCTCTAATAAAAAATGCTTCACTTTGATTGACATATACTCAAATTCAAGTTTACTAAATTATTAAATAGTGAATATTAAATTATTACACGATCGAAAGAAATCAAAAATGTCTTATATCTTTTAAATAGCTTTGAATTGAACAGAATATCTATCAAAAATAGTTTATTATTTTTACATGATAAGAAAAGTAAGATTGTATATATTCTATCCTTCACATTTATTTGAATATATTATTATAATTAATTTTTTTCAAATGAATTATGTATGCTAATATAATGGTTAAGTTAGTACTCTCAAGTTTCGATCTATGGTATTTTGTTATCTCCAAGAAATGTTCGTATTTTTCTCAAACGAGAAAGAAAGAAATCTATCAAAAATTAAGATTTCGCACGTATAAAAATAAAATTTTCTTATAAAAAAATAATAAACTAAATTTTTAAAAATTTATAAGTATTAATGCTCCAAAATATATAAAGAGGCCAACAAGGGTCCATAGCTCAGTGGTAGAGCATTTGACTGCAGATCAAGAGGTCACCGGTTCGAACCCGGTTGGGCCCTTATTTTAATTTTTTATTTTTCACTAAAACAAATATTTTTACACTAGAATAAAAATATTAAGTTTACTTAAAAGTGTATTTTTAACTTCTTAATTTTTTTTTACTGTATGTTTGTCTTAAGAATACAAATATTAAGTCCAGAATCCAGTTAATAATACTTAATTTTAAATTTAATAGTACTTGAAATCATCGTTTTGAATTTCGGAACCATAAAATTTAAATTATGCCAATACTTTTAAATGTGTTTGAAACCAAATTAATGTTATTCGAATTTAATGTAACCAACTACTTATCATATGAGGAATATGTACCCAATTTTTACTAGTATGATCAAAATATGTAAAATTTACACCATATTATATACATTACATTTAAATTATTTATACATGGTTTTGACTATTTTAAAAACTAGAACACCAAATACATTGTAATTTTATTACATGCATACAAGTAATAGAAGCTAAGGAGGAAAGGACAAGTCCATATACAAGTTAAAAGGCAAAATCAAAGAGGAAATGTATCAGTGGGGATAAGATACGAGAAGCGAGATTGAAATGATTTGAGAATGTGATAAGGAGATGCATGAGATTGGCTATAAATGGTTTCAGGAGATAGAGACAAACTGAAGAAGGATCGGAGATAGATGATTAGATAGGACATAATATATTTTCAGCTTATCGAGGACACAATCTTACAAAAGAAATTGTAAGTGACACGAATTAGAGCAGAAGGTTAGCGAATTTCACTTTGGAGAATAGTTATTTGGCTTGGGAGATTGAACAAACATTAAAAAGAAAATTGTGAAGATTGCAATATCACTTAAATTGAGGATTTTTAGCAATTGCGATTGTATAATTCACGCAACATTTATATATATTTGTATAATTCGCTATATAATTCATAATTTTTGTAAAACATTTAGATATTTCGCTATACAATTTGTACACAACATTTGTATAATTCGCTATACGATTCAATATTTGTATATTTCACTATACAATTTGATTCACGCATAACTTTTGTATAATCGAGCACAGCGTTTGTATAAATCGCGTGAATTATACAAAACTCAAACTGTAATTACAGCTAGATATTTGTTGCAAGTCATAATTAATTCATACAATAGCTATGTTAGCTAATTAATTAGTATATATTTGCTTATTCGCGTAATTTTTCCTAAATTTAATTGTTCCATGTCAAGGATATAAGTAAGGGCATTTATATTAGTAGGGATATGGGCCTAACTATATGTAATGGGCCCAGTATCAAACTATGTATAAGCTATTCTGATGTTTGCAATAAAATGACCTATATGGTCATATTTAATTTTATTTTTTTTAAAAAAAGTAACCAATTAATAGAAGTTTTAAGAGAAAATTGTTGCAACATCACTTTAAGAGACCGTAATTTGTATAACGTTATTGTTGGAGTTTCCCATCGTTTGTGGAATAAAAATATAGACTATTTATATAAGCTTGAATAATATAAAAAAAGAAATTAGTTGAAGTGTAAATTTAATTTAGTCACAAAATGTTTCTTTAAATTTTATATATATATATATATATAAGCAAATTCTAATAAAAAATTAATTAAATAGATTGGATGACTTTGAGGTTTTAAAAGAAAGTTGAGTCTTTATGAGAAAAGATCTTTTAATTAAGTGACAACCAAAGATATTATCTCAAACAAGTAATAGCAATTTTTGTGTCTAAAAAAAGACAATTGTTTGATTATATTTAAAAATTTTCCTTGCAAGCTCCATAATTTCTTGTAGATCTAGAAAGAAGCAAGTATCGATTGAGGAGAACAGAGTATTCGAGAATTCCTCGAATATAGTAATCATTCTACCAAAATTGTGACATCACTTCAAGAGATTGTATAACATTATTGTTGGAGCCTCACATCGTTTGTAAAATTAAAAAATAGACTCTTTATGTAGTCTTTAATAATATAAAAAAAATTAACTAAAGATGTAGATGCAATTTAGTTGGAATGCATGTTCCTCTAAATTGCATCACATTCTTCAGTTTCTTTTCCCATATTATCCTTCCCTTGAAATACTGGATGCATCTTTCTGCAGTATTTATTCCACATAAATTCAGCTCATAAGGATGAGGTGGACACCCTAAAAGTCCACCATAATTTGGCAAATAAGACTATATTTATATCATGGAGAGACTTAAATCTAATTTTGTCACAACCCAAAATCGGATCGCGACTAAAGGAAATAAAATCAAGATAAAACAATCACAATACTTAATACAGAATTTCAAAACCTGAAATCATGAGTAAAAAAACATCTTAAGTAGTACGAATAAGTAAATACAAAGTTGTCTGACAATGTAAGACAGAAAGTCTGTAATGGATAACAATAAGAAAAGTCTCAACAGATCCACGACGACTTGAAGTCGGAGCCTCACCGTTGAAATCTGAGATAGCAAGGAAGAACTCTGGTAGAATAGGATCAACTACCACAAGGAAGTCTCTGTGCTTGATCTACAGGGAGGAAACATAGTAGTGTGTATATATATACACAATGAATGGGGTGGAATCACGACTGTCTCTAGGACCGGTGTATATATCTACTAAGTTAAGATTACTAGGTAGAACACATGAGGATCTCGTCATACCATATACCAAAATCTCTCAAGTGTCACAATATCTCAACCTTATCGCCTCTGTGTGGTCAAGGGGCTTATAGCATAATTTTCATAAGCACTCCTTGTTTATATCTACAAAATAATCCACTCAATTTTCATAAGCACTCCTTGTTTATATCTACAAAATAATCCACTCAATTTTAGTCATGGTTATTAGTGAGTGAGAATTTGAGTATGGAAAAATTAACTTGGTCATTATACCTATGGGTCGTTTGGTTCGAAGAGAAGTTACATTGTAATTACTTATTCTAGTATTAATATTTATTGATTATGTGATTTATTATATTAAAAATAATATGCATTGCATAGATTCTAAGAAATTATTTGTTAACAAAAATATCCTCCATCTTATTAATAGAAAAAAAGAATTTGAGGGACCTTCGAGGTACTTTTATCATTTTAAATATTTTATAAAAAATTAACTAATCTTGACAAAATATTTTACGATATGGCAAGGATAAATAGTCATAACTTTAATTTAGTTTTTCTAAGTTATAATAGGATTAAAAATTAAATAAAAAATATGATAGTATTAGACTTTATCCGACGATTATTTGTGCTTGTACAACATACCAAGTGTTTCCTTAGTTTTTAACTCAAACTACATTAATTTTGATTTTCAATGCCAAAGGCATCTTTGAAGTGACTCGTAGTTCCTACGGGGTGAAGACGATTAAATTAGTCATAAATTTTTTCTTCCTTCTTTTTTCCTTTTTTATTTTATGCATTTTGCTCAATGGATTGAAAGAAAGATGTAAATGCAATTTAATTGAAAAATATCTCTCTAAATTATATCACATTCTTTAGCTTTTTTTTTCAAAAAAAAAATATATAACATGGTGTCAACGCATAATATGGTAATAATACGTCTTGTTTTGGCATGTCAACAAATTCTAATGAGAAAAACAATTAAATAGGTTGGGTGATTTTATAAGTATTTATAGTTGAGCGACTTCGAGATTTTAAAAGAAAGTTGAGTCATTCTGAAAAAAAGAACTCTTAATTGAGTTGTTATCTAAGATATTATCTCAAACAATTGATAATTATTGATAGATATTTTTGTGTATGGAAAATGACAATTGTTAGTTATATTTGAAAATTTTCTATCATACTCTAAAATTTCTTTTACAGTTGGAAAGAAGACGCATGACTGAAGAGGACAAAGTATTCGAGAATTCTTTGAATATAGTAAACAAAAATTGTAATATAGCTTTAAAGGATAGTATGGAAATGATAATTGTTTAATTATATTTGAAAATTTTCCTATCATGCTCTTGCTTGTAGATCTAGAAAGAAGCAAGCAACAACCAAGGAGAGCAGAATATTCAAGAATTTCCTGAATATAGTAATTGATTTACAAAAATTGCAACATCATTTTAAAAGATAGTATAACATTATTGTGGTCTTTCCGTCAATCTCGGATGGAGCCAAATATTCACTATTTTTTAGCGTTGAGATATGATGGAATAAAGAAAAATGACTCTTTAAACTGTCTGCGCTTCTCTCAATTGTGAAGTAACAGTTAGTCAATGCAACTTTCGACGCTCATCATGGGTCATCCGAAAATAGTTGCGCTATGTTTTTAAACATAGAGTTCAGGCTTCGTACATCTGTCCCCCCTTATTCTGTAATGGGCGGGAGCCTTTGAGGCATTAGGATAATGTTGTTATTATTGTTGTTATTGTATAACATTATTGCGGAGCACCACATCATTTGTCTGAAAGAAAAACATAGACTTTTTATATAATTTTGAATAATTTAAAAGATTGATTGAAGATGTAATATGTAGTCAGAAGTTGTTCCTCTAGATATGAGTAGCTTCTTCAATTATTTTTTTTAAAAAGAAATATAACACAAGGCGTTAATGCCTAAGTACTTTATTAGTTATGTTAATGGTAATGACATATGTCTCATTTGACATGTTAGCAAATTCATCTTGGATGGAAAAAAAACTTAGTCATGGATTATTTGGTTTGAAGACAACTTACGTTGTCATTAGTTATTTTGGTATTAATATTTATTGATTATTTAATTTATTATATTAGAAATAATATGTATTACATAATTTATAAAGAAATTATTTGCTTATAAAAATATCCTCCACCTTATTAATAGAAAAAAGAATTAGAGCGACCTTCAAGGTATTTTTATTATTTTCAGTATTTTATCCCAAATTAACTAATCTTGACACAATTCATTTCAAGATCTGGTAAGGATAAATGGTCACGACTTTAATTTAGTGTTCTAAGTTATATTAGGATTAGTAATCAAATAAAAAAATAAGATAGTATTAAAACTTTATCCCATGACTATTTGTGTTTGTACAATATACCTGTAACACCTCATGTGCATCGGAATGCTCCATAAATATATTTCTAGAATATCTCAAAAATTGTGCATGATTTCGAAAATTCAACTTTATATTCTTGTTCATGGGGCAAAATTGTGCAGGAGCCGAGGCAATGTGCACCTACGCCCCAGGCATAACGCGGCCTGGGCAAGGATTAGTTCAATTGGGGCATACGCTACTGGTCCGCCTCGCGCCTAGGGCACGGACTAGTGTAGGAATTTCCTTTGTTTTTCTACTTCATCCAAGGGCATTTGGGTAATAACCCAATGCTCATTTAAACATGACAACCCCTTCCTTAGCCATTTTTCCACTCCAGAACTCACAAAATCCTCTTTAAAACTCTCCAAAAAAATCATCAAATCCCCCATTCAAGTTTAAGGATTTCAAGAACAAGTTTTCAAATTCAAGAACCCAACTCAAGCCTCAAGTCTTGCTCAAGTTAATTCCAAGAAATTTCAAGGTTTAAAGTGTGTGGGTTTCATTCATGGGTTCCTTCCACTCATGAAACCAAACCCTCCCTCTTTATCGAATTTCATGATTTTAACGTTAGATATTTTATGGATAAACTTGTTTATGCATTATAAATATGATTGGAGTTTGAATTCGTCAAGTACTGATTAAATATGCATGAATATTTATTGAAGCTATTTTCATGAGTTGATTTACACCTATTGAGGTTATACATGACGTGAATTATGAGACTATGAATGATGGTGAATTTTAAGATGGTTTTCACGATCCCCAAATTGGGGGTTTTGCTACTATATAGGTGGGGTTGATTTAAATGACTTCAAATCAAGTTGATTTTACTCCTTGTCCTATACTCCTAAGTTGAATGAATACCCATCATGTTTGAGTAAATTTGCATGAATATAAATCTTATGTTGATGAATGGCTATTGCATAATTTACAAGACAAGTGTTCTTATGATAAGTTATGGGCCCCCAAGCATGTATTGAATTCATGATAAGTCTCTATGATCTACAAGTAAATTATTGAGCTCTTCTGCTATGTTCTATTCTCATGTACTTATGACGCCTACTAGAAGGGGTTATGAACTAAGTTGTATGTCTCACCCTCTAGTACAAGGCAAATGTCTAGATGAAGGGGTTATGAACTACGTTGTATATCTCATCCTCATGTACGAATTAATGCTATGTAATATCTTATGCGTACATGAAGGGGTTATGACCTATGTTATATCTCCACCCTCATGTATTATCCACTACCAACTAGTTATGTAAGTATGATTATTCTCAAGTATGTTTAAAACTAAGTATTGATTATACATGTCATATTGAGCTCACTTCTACAGTTATGATTATGCATCTTGATCACTATGTTTATGGTTCTTGTTGCATTGCATCCCGCATACTTAGTACATTCCAAGTACTGACGCATACTCTATGCGTACATGATATTACCATGTAGGGACCGGAGCTCCTGTTAATCCTCCTCCTCTACGTGGCTAGTCGGATCGTTGAAGTTAGCTTTTGGTGAGTCCTCATATTCGGGGACAATATCCATCTTCTTTCGTGTTTATGTTAAGACTTTATCATGTATATTTTGGATACTTATCTATGAGAGTGAGCCCAAGAGATGTCTTGGTCGCCGCCCCATCTATTAGTAGAGGTATTGTTGGATATTATGTTGGTTTGTATTTATGAGCTCGACTCCTATTATGCTTATGCTATTAGGAAAGACTCTCTTAGTCCTGCTTCCCTTATGTTCTATTATTACATGTTCATTTTCTTATTTTGCTTTCGCAACCAAGAATACGTATGTTATATGCTAAGAAGTTTGGTTGGGGTTTCTTCGGGTTCTCCATTCGCCGTGTCACATCTAGGTGTTAGGCTTGGGTCAGGACAATATCTGTCGTTTTCTTAGTTTTTAACCCAAGCTACATTAATTTTGATATCAGATGCCAAAGGCATCTTCGGTTATCTCGTAATTCCTATGGCACGGAGATGATTAGAACAGTTCATGAATTTTTTTTCCTTTTTTTTAATGCATTTTGCACAAAGGATTGAAAGCAAGATGTAAATACAATTTGATCGAAGAATGTTCCTCTAAATTGTATCACATTCTTTAGTCTTTTTTTTCAAAAAAAAAAAGAAAGAAAAAAGAAAGTATAACACAAGGCATCTATGCATAAGTGCTTTATTAGTTATATTATATGGTAATGACATATGTTATATTTACCGTGTCACCAAATTCTAATGAGAAATCAATTCAATAGACTGGGTGATTTTGTATATAAAGTATTCATAATTGAGTGACTTCGAAGTTTCAAAAGAAAGTTAAATCTTTCTGAGAAAAATAACTCTTAATTGAGTGACTACTTGAGAATTGAGATATTATCTCAAACAACTAATAATTGTTTTTGTGTATGGAAAATGACAATTTTTAATTATATTTGAAAACTTTTGTATCATGCTCTAAAATTTCTTTTAAAATTGTGAAAATTCTAATTTTGTCACCATAAGAATAATTTGTCATTGATTTATTTATATGCATTGACTTCACAAATTCTTATCAATTATAAAAAAAAAAAAAAAAAGATGTTGGTTGAACTGAATAATTGTCTAGGAAAAAATACATAACTAAAAAAATAGATTAAAATAAGTTAACAAATACATAACTAATAAATTAGATTAAAATAAGTCAACAAGAACATGCGTAGATTAGGAGTGTACAAAAATCGAACCAATCGATAAATCAAATCAAAAATATGTTATTGGTTTATTGTTATCATGCTATTGGGTTAACGGATTTTTAATGACTTTATAAAAAAATTATCGAGTTATCAGTTCGGTTTCGATTTTTAGCATTAGGTTATTGTGTAAACTGATAACTCATTAAGATTATAATAGTTTACTACTTTATACCTTCATAAAATTAAATATTAATCATTTAACATCAAGTGACACTAAATCGATACTCATAAGTCATGTATATGCTTGGTTTTCAATGTATAATCCTTTTGTTGAAAAAGCAAATTAAAATATGAGGTCAAATATTGCATATTATTAAATTTAGGTGTTCAATTGATTTGTTTTTATTATCTCTCATCGTATTGCGTCAAATTGTTAAAGAAGTCATATATTTATTTTATAAGTATTTTCTTATTGGGTAAATCGAAAACTGAATCGTTAAAGATCAAAAATCAGTAAATCGATAAAAAATATCTTATTGATTTGTTATTGGTTTAACATATTTTAAAATCAAAGATCAATAAATCAAACTAAAAATACCCAAAATCTAGTCGAATCGAATCGAATTAACTGATGTACACAACCCTACTCTACATTCAGCCTACCACACAAAACAAATTATTACTAATCATAATTTTGTTTGATTTAAATATTAATTCAAATGAAATAGCTGGAATCTGTTAACTAGTTGCTATTGGCCAATTAGAACATACAAAAAAAAATTATTTGCCAGATCATGATTTGAAAATATAAATAAATAATTACTTACTTCATCAAAGCTGGGGCATGAATTAATTTAATAAAACAAATTAAAAAATAGTTGGGCAGTCTGCATATAACAGCAGAAACTGTCTAGTATATTTAGGACACTTTCTATGCATAATTTTTTTAATATATACACATGTATTTGTCTTTAGCACTACTTTTTGTATTAATTAATTATAAAAATTACATGGATAAGTAAATTTATATTAATTAATTAGGTAATATAGTTCTAGTTTGAATAAATTATGGCTCGCGATAAACATCTAGCTTTAATTACAGTTTGAACCAATTTATACAAATGTTATGTGTGATTATGCAATAGTAGTTTGTGAATCAAATTGAATAGCTAAACATACAAATACTGTATAGTGAATTATACAAATGTTGTGCACGAATTGTATAGCAAAATATACAAACGCTATGCAAAAACTGTGAGTTGTATAGTGAATAATATAAGTGTATATAAATGTTGTGCAAATTATACAAACGATGCTATAACTATAGTTACGAAATGTAATTACTCAAATTATAGCAATGAAGCATAATTAAGATATTTTTGAATGGATATGAGAAAATTCCTCCTCTAAAAATGAAAAGATTTTTGACAAAAAGCTATCAAGTGAAGCACATAAATATTTATTTTTGACGAGTGCAAGAGTTCAAATACACCTATTAGGGTCTGATTAATTCAATTTTTATTAAAAATCCCCATTTTATAAGAAGTAAAACATTTATGAATAATCGTATCAAGTTCAAACTCGAACCTCTAATTAGTTAAGAATAAAAATTGGTAGTGATTTTTTTTAAAAGCCTAATATATGGGAGAGACTATATTTTACCATCAAGATGGTTGATGTCGTGAATTTTAACCTTGTTGTTTTACCCTTCATCCATCCCACAAAAAAGAAAAACAAAAACAGGAAAACTATTTTTTTATTATAGCCATTTAATTATGAAAATTGTGAAATTTCAAAAAAAAAAAATATTTTTATTTTTAAAATTAGTCAAGGGTCTATTGAAAAAAATATCTCTATCTTATAAGGGTAAGGTGTTACGACCCTAGAGATATAGGTCTGGCGAGTGCTGGCGTCTGCCAAGGCGCGCTGGGCACGTCTCAGCGTAATTTTGGGGCGAAAGGGGCGCGGGGCGTGTCAAAGGTCTATGTATCCAATATTCTTTCCATACTTCACTCGCAGAATTACAACTAAGTATATTGTTATTTTTTAAAGTAAAAAAATAATATTTGACAATTGAAATCGCGTTTTGACGGAGCAAGATGTAGTTAGATCTAGATATGTACTCATACATGCATCTGTACATTATTATCAACAGATCTAATATCCAAAAGTGGAAAAAACACAAAACAAAAGATTTTCAAGACAAATGCATAAATATAACTATATGTAATAGAAAATGTCCTAAAAGTACAAGACAATATTTGTGGATGCAACCTAAATGTGTCTGAAAAAACATTTTAGACACATTCTTGAAATTTTAGTCAATTTTATTATGTCTTGTCATAAAGGAAAAATTACAAGAATGTCAAATGAATTTGTTTGATTTGTGGATATCACAAAACTAGGAATATACCTATAATTTAGGGACCAAAAATGTTATTGTCACACCCCTCCCTGGGGTCGTGATCAGTGTCCGTTAGGGACACGTAATCATCTATTTAGTCGAATCACACTCAAATCATAACTTAGGATTCTACCGAAATTTCGGCAGAGTTTCCTCTGTTTTGATGGCTAACCTCACCTGCAGCAGCTCCCAGAATGTAAATAAAACATGTACACACATACTTATATATATATATACAAAAGAAAGCGGGCCGACAAGGTCACCGCTGCGGTCCTGCCGCCTAATAGAATTCCAAACAAAC
>JAOTQR010046813.1:0-14903 GCA_025774065.1 Solanum ossicruentum
TGATGTTTGTGATTTGATAGTGAATTAAGTGCCTAACCGGCATAAGTCACGACTCCGGGGTTGGGGTCGTGACAAGTTGGACGTCCTTAAGTGTCATTTCTTCGTTCAGTTTTTCACCATAGCATACAACATCAACCTGCCCAAAAGATTATAAAAAATTCTATGACAATATTTTCAGCATATCTTTCAGTATATAGTTCTCTATTTATAAAATCATTACCTCAGTATCATCATTCATATTTAGCTTTTATACAAGGTACTTCTAGATCACAGATACAGTGATCTTGTTGTCCCTACAAATGATGCAAATTCAGTTGTTTTATTGTACTTGATGATCCATGAATATGAGATTTAAAAATTTAAAGGGAAAAATCACTATTGAGGATAGAAATTGAGTGTTAGATGCTCTCTTGTAAAATGTAATCAATTATAGCTTGACCCCTCCAGTAAGTATCTAATTAAGAGTTCATTCTACTTTATATGTTAGTCTATGCTAATTCATAATAGTTGTATGTGTGTGAAAAATCATACTTGAGACGGATATGAGGCTTGTTAAGGGGAGACAATCTTGGTCCTTTCCTACCAAGAGTAAAGAACAAAGTTGTGTGAGATATATGAAACAAGAAGCTTCACAACAATGTGATTGGTATAGTACTGTCTCCATATGGTACAAGTTTAAACCAGAACGAGGAAAGTTCCTTCTGTTTTTCTTCCAAACTTGCTTTTCAAATGTTGAAGACTTTCTGTCTTTAGCATCTTCATTCCTATGAATGTCATTTTCTCCTCAGGCTTAATAGTTTCACCTGGTGTAAACTTTCCTATTTCAGCATTTGTCGTTGATACGCTGCAAGCAACTTGAGACATCTCCAAAAAACATACTCCAATATTGACGTGATGCAAAATATTTTTAACTGTCCAAACTTAAGGCTGCATAAATTTTAAAACATGTTTGGAGAAAAACAGTAAAACAACTACTTTAACTTTAGACACATCTGAAGGAAAAGCTGAGGTTTGTTTTGGATGGTCCATTAGAGAAATTTTGTGTCCTCTCTATGTTGCCTGCAATATGGGGGTTATTTCCAACATCTAAAACTATTTTGTTCCATTGATTACTTTTAGAGTAGATTACAAAAGTATGCGTAAATAATATAAAAAACTGCAAGAGAGACCATGAATACATAGAACTATGAATATAATCGAACACAATCAACTGAAAATTCTGTAGTATTCATAATTTTGTGATTTAGGATATATCCAACCCCTTCTCTGTTATGAGGCAGTAAATCTTTCTTACGAAATATTTCTATTGATGATTTGTATGATGAGGATGCAGTTAAATGGAATATGGCCAATCTGAATAAATAGATTGTAGGAATAAACACCCAATATAAAGATTAACAAAGTAAGTTTTTTAATAAGGTAATAATTTGTTAAAAGATTAACAATGTGTTGCCATATAATTATAGATTTCAACATCTTTTGCGAGCATCTCTAACTGTTACTCTTTCATAACACTAGGTTAGGGTTCACATAATTTTTGCACATGTATAAGGATAATTAATTTAACTTACTTGATGAGACATTAATAAATAATTAAGGATAGAGTAAAACTAAACAACTGAAAATTACCTTCTTGGAACTAAATGCTATTAAAGCCTATTCAATAGATTTCATTGAACAAGAATATAAATAATATTAATAGCAAAAAGAAATGTGTTAAATAATTGACTGATTTGCACCCAAAGGCATGAAAATCGAGAATCAAATCCCATTGAGATAAACTATTGGATGAATCTTGTTGGATAAAATTACTCGGTATCTATGCTGATGGGATATAGTAGGTATAAAGTGGAATAGTCAAGGCGTTTACAAACTAGACAGAAAACTAATTATTTTTTCAAAAATTAAACTATTGAGAAATCAGTCCTGCCTAAGTTGAATCTATAGATGCAACAAAAAAGTTTTTTCTTTTTGATATATTGAGAACGCTCATACCTAACTTGAGTTGAATATGCCACTTGAGCAACAAAGAAAAAAATTAATAAGAAAATATTGAACTATTGATAAAATATTAAATCTAATCTAAATTGAGTCTGTCACTTGAGCAAAAAAGAAAAATAAACAACAAAAGAATCTATTGAGAGAAGCTCAAACCTAACCTGAATTGTACTTAAGCAACAAAGGAAGAAATCAATAAAAAAAATAATTGATCTACTGAGAAAAGATTAAATCCAACATGAGTTAAATTTGTTGCTTGAGTAGAAAAGGGGAATCAATAAATAAAAATGATCTATGAGAAAAACTCAAACCTAACTTTGAGTTAAATATGCCACTGGAGAAGTGGAGGAAAAATCCATTAAAATGATTTATTGAGAAAAGCTCAGATCAAACTTGAGTTGAATCTATAATTTGAGCAACAAAGAAAAAAATCAATAAAAAATTATTCTATTGAGAAAGGATTAAACTTAACCCGAGTTGAATTTGTCACTTGAGCAAAAAAAGAAAATCAAGAAATAAAAATGATCTATGAGAGAATTCAAACGTAACTTGAGCTAAATCTATTGCTTGAACGGCAAAAGAAAAATCGATTAAAAATGGTTAATTTAGGAAAACTCATACCAAACCAGAGTTGAAATTGTCACTTGAGAAATGTAGGAAAAATCAGTGATCTATTAAGACAAGCAAGAACCTAGACATCTAGAACAGTTGATCTTGATAAATCATTGGTCTTCAGCAGCAAGTGGAAAGATTAGGAAAGAAACGGAAGGGAAAGGTTCTAGAATGCCCTATATTTTAGGGTTATTGTTGGATAGTCAGACTTGGTCTCCCGGTCTATTTGTAATAGATCATTTTTTTACATAACAAAATGGGTCAGGTAGCCTGCTATAATTAAAAAAAATCTATTAAGAAAGCTCAGGCCTAACCTAAATTTAATTTTTCACTTATGCAACAAAGAATAACTCAATAGCTAATAATAAGTCTCAAAGGAAAATGCGTATGTAAAGAAAGATCAGCAAAGAGAGAGAAGTGAACAATTCTTACCAATTGAAGGATGTTCTTGCTTACAAAAAGCGTTATCCTTGTGAAAGGATTGATGACCTTTATAACATTAGTAGAGTGAAACGGACCGAATAGAGAGAGAGAGGGGGGGGTGTGAGAGCAAGTGTATCAAATTCTAGAAGACAAAAGAATAAATGTAATTTGATTATATATGAGATAAAACAAGTGTATTTTGATTCTATATATGAGAAACAATGAGTGTCTACAAATTTTAGTTACTTTTCTTTGGGACTTTTAAGATGCATTTAATTCTTTTTTTAATTTAAAATTTTCACTTGATCAAATCTAAATAAACAAGTTCTACATTTATAGATCATCATCGGAAACAAGAAACGGATGATGAAAGAAAAATGATCAACTTGAAAATAATAATGTTGCTCTAAGAGATATTTTCTCAAACGAAGAATTGAAACTCTAAGATTGGAGAGAAAAAAAGAGAAGATGCAATTTTTTAATAAAATAAGAAAAGATGTATCTAAATACAAATTTCACGAACGAAGTCATGTGACTAACTTAATTTTGTTTAATTTATAAATTTTACGTTATATATTTTTTTTTGAGATTGTCAACTGCTCATTATACACATTTAAATAGAGTATTTACACTCAAATTAGGAAGCTTAAATTAATTCACCTGCAATGCATGTTTGACGCACATGTGACGCACGTATCCAGAAACTAGTCTATTAAGAAAAGCTCAAGCTACCATAACTTTAGTTGAATTTTTCACTTGAGCAATGAAGAAAAAAAATCAACAAAAAAATTGATATATGGATAAATTAATAAATGTGACCTAAGTTGGATCTGTCACTTGAGAAGAAAAGAATCAATAAATAAAAATAATCTATGAGAGAAGCTCAATCCTAGTCTAAGTTAAATTTGTCACTTGAGCAATGAAGGAAAAATGTCATGCTCTGAGAGGTTATTATTGGCGTAGTCGGCACTTGAAGAACCATTGCTGATTCCCCAAGAGAACTACTTGGCCTTATCGTCACATCACCTTAACAACAGAAGAAAATGCTCCAATAAGAGGCATTATATGGGTAGATATAGCTCTACTAAAACATAGTTTCCAATGAATAAGTTCGGAAATAAATTATACTCAATAAATTCTCTACTCAATGTCTGTGAAGCCCCTACACTACAATCTAGATGATACCATAACAGACAGTGGATACCCCAATCAAAGAAATAAAATACTCCATAAAAATAAGAAGGATATAAGGTCTCTCTTAGAAAGCAAGGAAGACTCACCAACTCTGAGAATGCAGTGATCCAAACTTCACCAATGCATTGGCTGAAGTCCTTTATCACTTATATCTGCATTATGAAACCATGCAGGTTTGAATGGACGTCAGTACATGGAATATACTAGTTTGTAAAATAGCTCAAGAAAGTAAGACTCAACTCACTCACCTCAACTAAAACAACTGTTAACTCATATAAATGATTATGCAAATTTAAAGTAATTCATGCTTTTTAATATAGACTCGGTAGGAATAAACTTAGTTTAGAAATATTATGCTCAATCAATGTTTGCTCAGGAGTTTTCCTTAACAGACATCCAATCCCACCACCTTTATCTTGGCGATGTCCAATGAAGGCGATGTCGTTGTCACACCTATCATAAACTTGCCAAGGTAAAGGACGAACAACTCTATCATAGATCCATAATAAATGTCCATCTTTTGGGACAAGAGTTGCCAGAACGTGTTGCACGACTAAAACATGCTCAACTCATCAATCAACTCAAATCTCAATAATACTCAAACAATCAACTCAAATCTCAACCTCATTAGGTTACCTCAGCTCAGCTCATCTCACTTTCTCATCAATTCAATCAATTAAAGAAATCAGTCAGACTCAATTCACACTCAAATTGTCATTCGAGCTAACTTAGTTAGACTCATCACGTGATGTAAGAAAAATGCATAAAAGTGAATATGATCAAAATGCAACATCTCATGCTCAATTATTCTCAAGATACTCAATTCAGGTAATCACACTCAAACCTCAACTCAATCCATGTACAAAATTTCATCATATGGTTTAAGGTTCATACTATCAAGTATGGAATTATATCTCAGTTTCATATGAATAGTTATGCAATGCAACAAGTAACTCATACATCATCATAAGAATTCATAATAAATGCAGTAAATAGTATTAGAATAATAGGATTTTCCAAATCTCAACTCTTATTCTCAATTTTGTCTTAAGTAGGTGGAAAGGCGTGTGAACGAATGTAGTTCAAAAGTTTAGAAAGTCATACATATCTGTAAATATAAGAAGAAATTAAACTTCAGTTGATCCTTGTGTTTGAACTTGAAACCCACGCTTTTCTCCCTCCTAACAATCTCAATCAGCTCCTCTCACGATAGAAGAGCAGATAATGACTATTTATACCGGAATAAATGGCTATCTTGATTCATTAGAAGTTGGATAGGTAAGGAAATTTCTTCTCGAGCTATGTACTTACTAAAAAACTACTAAATCTCAGTTCCAAGAAATCATATCTTCTACCATGACATTTACTAAGGAAGTAGAAGACCTTCTGAAGGAAGCTATTTAGGAACAAATAGACTGTTTTATACTTCAAGAACAAGTATAAAGAAATATTTACACTTTTGTCTTAATCTTAATAAAAAAAGGAATTAAGCATCTTGGATTCATGTAACATAAGAAAGATTTCCCATTCCTTAGTCGGAAAGATATGTGGCCATCAAAGAGGGATTAAGTGGAGTAGAATTGATTGGGTGGTAGAGTCGTGGAAATGCTTGTTTCTTCCATATTTTGGACCTTAGATCCGTGGAAGAATATGTTACTGCTGAAACACGGAAGAATTGAAATCGTAGATCAGAACACTATGTATGGACGGTATGAACTGCATAAACAAGAATTCTTGAACAGCAAATAACCATTTCAGAGCTTTCAAGAATTTCTAAGCGTGATGAAAAGTGAAAATATGCTTAGGATTTTGTTTTAGGACTTTAATTAAGTCTAAAACGTCCAAGGATTGGATTAAAAAAGGATAGAAATAGATAAAAATACCCTTCTTAAAAACTGCCGAGAAGATCTACGAGACCACATCTATGGGTCGTGGATCTTTTTAGGGTCGTAGATGACCTCTTATAGGTAAGGTGTACAAAAGTTTGAGTTACTAGAAATTGGCATAGAATCTATGAAACCTCTTCTCTGGATCATAAATACTTCTACGAGCCGTCTGATAACTCGTAACTCAATATACTGAAAGTTGATTTTTGGATTACCAACTCATGAAATCAAATCTACGGGCCATGGATTAATTTATGGGTGATAAGTTGTCTCGTACATGGCCCTCAAACTTAGAAAATTTCACCAAGTCACCTGGGGATCTACAAGGCCTATTCTATGGGTCGTAGGTCACTCTATAGGCCGTTAGATGGCCCTCACGGTTTCTCTCCAATAATTTTTCTCAATTACTTTCTTTGGTTTACTCTTTGTATCTACTTAGACTAGGTGAAAAAAATTAGAGGGTGTTAAATTATCTCCTCCTTAGGATCATTCGTCCTCGAATGAAGAGAAATTTAGGAAACTTAGTCAAGGAACGAATCTCCCTATGGACTCTAACAATCATCTGCTCTCATCTCACTCATGCAATCAATCAGTCAAGAAACTCAGAAAGTAAAACAATTAAATAGTTAACACATCAAATCAATTCTCACTCGGACTCTAGAACTCTATTGTCTATCAAACTCAGAATAGAAGGAGAAATTAAGGAATAGGAAATTCAAGAATTTAGAAGGGAATCATTATCGTCTACTCTCTTATAGTCAGCAAGTAGGAATAAATATGGATACTTGACCTTCATATCCTCCTCTGCCTTCCAAGTAGCTTCTTCTACAAATTAGTTTCTCCACAATACCTTGACAGATGCAATCTTTTTGGTTCTTAACTTGCGAACCTGACAATCAAGGATTTGGACAGGAATCTCCTCATAACTCAAGTTATCTTTTACTCCAATAATCTCAACAGGAACAACCAATTGTGGGTCTTCAAAACACTTTTTAAGTATGGAAACATGGAAGACTAGGTGTGACCCCTAGCTTTGGTAGTAGCTCTAACTCATAAGCTACATTGCCCACTCTCTTTATGATCTAATATGGGCCAATATATCTCAGACTCAACTTCTTTTTCTTCCCAATTACATTACACCCTCCATAGGTGACACATTCAAATACACCCTATCATCGATCTCAAATTTTGTCTGTTCTTCTAACATCAGTGTAGGATTTCTATCGACTCTGTGCAGTCTTCAACCTTTATCGAGTGATCTTTACTTTCTCCATAACTTTGTGAAACCAAGTCATGGTCCAATCGATTCTATTTTACCTACCTCAAACCATCCAATCGACGATCTATATCTCCTCTCATAGAGTACCTCATATGGGGCCATATGAATACTTGAATGGAAGTTGTTGTTTTAGGTAAACTCAATTAGATGAAAATGCCCATACCAATTACCTTTGAAGCCAATGACGTAGAATCTCAATATATCTTCCAAGATTTGAATTGTGCGCTCTGCCTGGCCATCAGTCTGTTGGGTGAAAAGAGTACTAAAGTTCATCATTGAACCCAAGCCCTTATGAAAGGATATCCAAAACTGAGTAGTGAATTGAGCTCCTCTATCTGAGATGATAGACAAGGGGAATCCATGCAGTCTAACAATATCTTTTATGTATAGTCGGGCATAATCTCTACAATGTCAGTCATATTTATGCCAATAACTGAGCAGATTTGGTCATTCTATCAGCTATCAGCCAAATCGAATCATGTTGTCTACGATACCTCGATAAACCTGTGATCAAGTACATGTTGATCATTTCCTACTTCCACTCTAAAATCTCAAAGTTCTAGGCTACTTCACATGGTCTTTGATGCTCAACTTTCACTTGTTGGCAACTCGGGCACTTGGAAACAAACTTAGCAATATCTCTTTTTGTTCCACTCCACCAATAAACCTTTCTCAAATCATGGTACATCTTAGTCGAACTTGGATGGATAGAATATCTAGAGCTATAGGTCTTGACCATGATCTTCTCTCGAACACCATCGACATCTGGAACACACAATCTGCCTTAGTATCTCAATACTCCATCTCTCATTTGGCGAAAGCTATCACTTTCTGCTTATGCACATCTGCTTTCCATTGCAGGAAGATAGAATCTTGGTCTTGTTTCTCATTCACCTCCACTACTAGAGATGATGCAGATTTATTATGCACAAGTACTCTACCTTTACCTGATTCGTCTAATTAAACTTCAAATTGTATCAGTTCGTGAACCTCTTTAGCTAATTCATTTTTCTCTTCCTCCACATGGGCGGTGCTTTCTATAGACAATATGCTAAGAGTATCAGCAACTACATTATCTTTACCTGGATGATAGATGATGCTCATGTCATAGTCTTTGAGTAGCTTAAACCATTTCCTCTGCCTCAAATTAAGCTCCTTCTGGGTGAAGACATATTGCAGGCTCTTATGGCCTGTGAATACGTCAACATGTGCTCCATACAAGTAGTGGCTCTATAGTTTGAGAACAAATACCACTGTTGCCAACTCCAAGTCATGAGTGAGATACTTCTTCTCATGCACTATAAAATTAAAGGGCATTTTGGTATATTTGACATAACACCTTTAATTGAGAACTCTTTTTTTATTTTCTTAATATCCATTCCAAGTCAAACCAGGTTATTGTTTTTTAAGAGAAGGGAGTATCATTTTTGGAAAAGGGAAAAAATATCCGTAAAATATGCAAAATTAAACAAATATGCTTTCATTTAATAGTTTGATCTAAAAAAAAATTTTCCCTCAGTAGTTTGGTGTGAAAATGCCCCTATGACTAATTATTTGATCCAAAAATACCATCATCATTACTTAATAGGTCAAAATGCCCCTTTCCTTTTGAATGTATTTTTATTTTTTTAAAACACATCTTATTCCCAACAGTAGGGACATTTTCAAACAAAACTATTGACAATATGAGAATTTTAAAATCAAACTATTAACCGAAGACATGTTTTTAGTTAAATTTAACATAGTTAAAAGATATTTATGATGCTTTTCTCTATTTTTTATTTAAAGTGTGAGGTATGTTCTAGTCTCAGTGAGATTGATGGTCTCAAGCTAAACTTTATAAATAGGTGCATTTCAAAAATAGTTTGATACATATTTTTATTTTAAGGTTTCATAATTCATTAGGGCTAATGATTCCTATCTACTTTCGATAGTTCCTTAGTTTCAATTTGTTTGTCATATTTTTCTTTTTAATCCATTATAAAAAGAACGACTCTTTCATTTTTTTCAGGAACTCTTTAATTCTAGCTTCTACATACATAGCTTGTTTAAAGTCATAAAATTAAAGAATATATAAGTACATTTGACATATGTTTAATTTAATACCATAAAATTCAAAAATTATCTTTACAAATTAAAAACCGACATAGTATCATTTTAATATATCTAGTGTTGCAATCTTTAATTGGCCTATTAAAGCTTCAGTTTTGTTGACATATCGTGTCTCTCGCTGAAACAATGTCGGTTACTTACATTGTATCCTAAAGAAACATACAGGAGCATGGTTCAAGCAAATACTTGCAAAACTTGTTTACAATATTAGTGCTTGTTCCTTATTAATTAATCACATGGTTCTTGATACATGTTAGATCCAATTATTATGATTGTAGTGTTCATCAGAGATGGAGTTATATTCACCCACTTGGATGGTCAGATGAACATTCTTCGTTGGAAATTTTTTTTAATATATACGGTAAATATACATGTATCAATTGTTGAGCACACATGATACAAAAATCACCAATTCGTGTTTTATAAGTGTGAACACCCTTGACGAAAATACAAACTCCGACCTTGATGTTCATGATAACTTGCATTCGATTTTCACTAAGATTTGAATAGACGAAATAATATAAAAAATATAATATTTTTTCTTAATTAAAATTTAAACTCTATCAAAATTTCATGACTGTCAATTCACTTGACTGATCACTAGACCATACCTAAGTGCAACAAAGAAATCATAATTCATAGAATACATCATGTGACTTAATTAGTCTAATTTTACAAGAGAGCTTTCTTTAATAATTATTTACTACTACTACTAATAAAATATTAATAATAATAATTACAAGTGAGGTCATAATGACAAAATTAAAGAGTAGCAAAATTGTAACATTGCAATCATAATTGCAATCTAGGCATTTTAACCCAAATATATTTATGAGAATTTATTTATCAAGCACATCAATTACTATTTTCAGCTACGAAGACTTCTATCGAAATTCAAAAATACTTATTTATAAAAAATAAGTTTTGAAACATTTAAAATTGTCTTTTAATGTCAGATAAGTTGGATTAGTTGAGCCAAATGGGTTCTAATTATTGTATTGTACATATTATTTTCGGTTCTACTTTTTTATCTTTAGAAAGTAATGTACTGAATTTGACATTTTTCTTTGTATTAGAAAAATCTTGTACATGTGATGTTGGGTTTTGGGATAGTTATGTACCTCGCTCTTGCTTTATCTATAAAATTGTGGATATAAAGACTATTTGTATCGTTAAAACGTTATGTTTTGATCTTTGTGAAAAGGGTAAGCTTATATACCTTAAGAAGGGAGAAATTATGGTAGATATCATCATGATCCTAAATTTATATCTTAATTAACAATAAAATTTATTTAAAATAGTAAACCTGATCATCACCAAATATTTAACAAACTATTAGTATTAGATTGACAAGAATTGTGAGAAAAAAGGATTTTATAATAAACTCACAATTGAATGTATAATTTTTCAATTTTTGCTTATTTGTTTTGTTTATTTCTGTAATGCAATATGTAGCTTAGTAAGGAATCCCAAAGTACACATTTTTGATAAACTTAGAGGATCAAAACTACTCAGGATATATCCAACAGACCATTTTAACCTATTCGTTAATATAAAAGATATTTTTTATTTTATCTAAAACAGTTTGGATCTATTTAGAAAGCCATATGAGAATTGAAATTGAGGATAACTTCGTTTAATGACATATTTATTTGATAGTTTAATTGCTTAGTTAGCAGAAAATTGAATGCAATTACAAATAATTTAATTTTTCAATATTTAAGAACTGGGGCTGGAGTTGAGAGCTTGGTATATTACATCATGTAATTACAGAATTACTTTTTTTGAATTCTTTCTTTTTCCTATTCCTTTTTAATTTATTTTTTATTTTTATTATAAATTTCTTTTAATTACTTTTTAAAATTTTCTTATCCTTTCTTATTATTTTCCAACATTTTCTTTTTGTGATTTTGTCATGACCCCAAATAGGACATGAACAACAGCCACACTAATCTTTCAGTGGGGAATGATTACTATAATTCAACTAAGCAAACTATCATGCGAATTAGTATTTAAAGATAAGGAAACAAATTTAGTTCTCATAAACTCAAATAGAAAACTATGTTATGCGGAATAACCCTCCTTAGAATTTGACATGTTAATTTTTATGATCTATGTATGTTAATTTTATGGCTCACATTAATATTAATTTTGATTTTATATTTAATTACGTACTAACTAAATTCTAAATTGAATAATGTTGGAGGAAGTTATTAAAACCACCCATTACCTATGTTGGTGGAAGTTATTGTAACTTCCAACCACCCGTCATCTATGTTAGTGGAAGTTGCAATAACTTCCCACTACCTCACTACCTATGTGGTTATAATTTTTCCTACCAATGATGATGGAATGTGGGACTAAAAGTAGTTGGTCCTCTCTTTGTCTTTAAAAACTGAATAATGTCATACTTTACATCACTGCTATTGTGAAAGAATTTAGTAAAAGGAAAAGAGAGAAAATTAACATTTTGTCAAGAACACGAAAAGACTTCTGCTCAAGTCAAGTCAAGATCTCATGGCTAATTCTAGTATGTTTTCTTGACTGAATTAATGTAAAGAAGAAACATGTGAAAATCATATAATTCTTGAATTTATGATAGGATTTCATGTTAAGTTATTAATATTTGACAATCTGAATTATGGTTAATCCTTGCATGTGGCATTAGAGCAAGGTCCAAGAACTGGTGATTTTTTCATTCTGATTTATGTTTTCTTTCAACTTTATGAATCCTATTAATAAAATTCTAGGAGTCATAACTACATTTAGTTATAGATATATATATTAAAAGTTTTGATGCTTCTATTATATGAATAACTTGAAATTATATATGAGATTAGTTAATCACCAAAGTGATCTAGTCTTTGAAAGATTAATTCTAAAATAATAATTAAACTTAAATTCAGTCATCAATTATTTTGATGCTTAAAACCGATATAACACTTATATAGATAAATTGAAGTTTTTGATTATAAGACATTTATGGATCACTCAAAGGTTGATTATTTGTTCATATAACCATTAACATTAAGAGGATATTTTAGATGTATTGTTAATGATATTTATATATTCAAAGATAATAAATATTATTAATTAATATGTTAAAAATTATTGGATAATGTTAAATTTGTACTTAAGCATCATTATGTGTGAAGTTGTATTTTGATATTCGTCCAAAGGAGGACATCAAAATAACTTTAAGAATTAGTAAATCATCTTTGAATCTAGTAGTATGGCTCAAGGTATTAATAATGAGCATAACTTATTTGCAATAGTTGTTCTCTGCCTTTGTTATGACTTTTAACATATTTAACTTCTTACAATGGTGTGAACAGATCAAATTCTATCTTAGAGTTTTAGATCTAGATATTGCACTTTATACTGAGAAACCAATTGCTATTACTGAAACTAGCAATGTTGAGAAAAAATCCCATTATAAGCACTGGGATTGATCTAACAAATTAGGCCTAATATTCATACGAATAAATATTGCTGGCAATAGACTATTCTTACCATGTCTGAGAATGCAAAAGAATTTCTTAAACTTGTGGAAGAATCCCCTTATATTGTTGATAAGTCTCTTGTCGGGACACTAATGGGTACTTTGATCACCATGTGTTTGATGGTTTTGTACAGGTGACTTCCAGATTCTGGGAGGAAAAATTTTTTCGTTGTTATATTGATGGGTGCCTAGTATTAGCTTGCGCTTATGTTAGTTTGGTTAAGCTATTCTATTATGTCCATTACTAGCTGTGTCGGGACAGAATTAGGCTTGTCTATCAGGGATAAGGTAGGTGTTATTATGACCTATAAGGTCAACTCATAACAGATGAGTAATCCACTGGTACCAGATATCAAATTTTGGAAAAATTGCCAATCCCTGATCGGACCCTCGAGATTTATTCGGAATCCCATACACGCAAACTATATATGTTACACTACTATATTCTACATTTTGGACACAATGGAATCATAAAAAATCAAATTCGAGGTCTCCTTGACTCGAAATACGATAAAATGCAACTAAACTAGTTTAGGACGCAAAAAAATCAAATTGCCTTCGGGAGCTCCCCAAAAATGTAATGAAGCCTCTCCAAGGTATTATATCACCTCCCTGATCCAATGGAATCATCAGAAATCCAATCCAAGCACCCAAACTCAAAATGTTGACCAAAGTCAAATCTAACTCATTCTAAACCAATTTTTCCAACTTAAGACCTCAATCTCATGTACGGATTTCAAGTCTGATTTTGTCACTTCTCCCGGACCAAATTCCACGTTCTGCAATTGGTGAAATTAACGAAATTCCACTGTGAGACCCAAAACTCAAATGACATCAAAACTCACTTTTTGAATAACAACCTAAGTCTTAAAACTCAAAAACCTCGTAAAGTTCTCAACTTTCTGAATATTATCCACAACTAACCCCTCAAGCTTATCAGATAACAACGGAGGAAGTTAACAGGAAGGGTAAAATGATAATTTTCGGGAAAACTTCCATAATGGCCACTAAGATCATCACCATACGAATCATATTGGAGAAAAATGTTAAACAACTCTGACATAATATTTAATTATGACGAATTAAGTTATTTTGCTAATGGTAAAAGCTAGTATTGGTTCTTGGAGTCAAAATTAGAGGAAGAAGTCAAGAGGCTGCAGGAAACAATCTCTCTATCTCTATAAGATAATGGCATTTTACCTTCCTCATACCCTATCTGTGAAATTCCACTGAATATGTTATTGTTGTTTATAAATTGTGATGAACATATTATGCCTAATAAAATTAGTGAACTAAAGCTAAATTTTACGAAAAGGAGCCTTTTGATATTTTTATTTTAAGGTTTCAAGATTGTAATGATTCCTTTAGATAATAGATATTAGATTAACATGTCTAGTATTTTTCAATCTCTAATTAACTCGTAGAAAGTCAACGAAACCAAGAATCTATTAAAGCTTAATCAACTTATGTTAACAAAACATGGCTCCCACTGAAACAATGTTGGTTGGTTAAGTTGTATCCTAAAACAACATACAGGAACATGGCTCATGCAAAGATTTGACATGTTTACAATATTATATTAATGCTTCTTCTTTATTGATTAATCACATGGTTCTACTCCCTCTGCCCTCTGTCCCGTTTTATGTAATATATTTTTCTTTTTTGTTCGTTCAAAAAGAATATTATCTTACTCTAATTAAAGACAATTTAACTCATATTATTTTGTATCGCGATTTCCCTATTTTGTTGCCGCTGTCTCTTTAATCTTTAATTTTTCAACTTCTGTTTTTGATTTTATTTTTATAAAGAATAAGAGTTAGTTGTGTTGAAAATAAAATTAAAATAAACTTGATTTGTAATAATAATTTGGGTTTAAGAAAATATTTAGAATGTATTT
>JAOTQR010046824.1:0-14903 GCA_025774065.1 Solanum ossicruentum
TTTATTATCGCAATATACAAATATTGTGCTCGAAGTATATAGAGAAATATATAAATGTTGTGTGTGTGTATATATATATATATATATATATATATATATATATATAATTGTAAATTGTATAGCGAATCATACAAACGCTGCACGAATTGTATAGCGAAATATACAAATACTGCACATTATATAACAAATTATACAAACGTTGTGAGTAAATTGTATAGCAGAATATACAAATGTTATACAAAACTGCGAATTGTATAGCAAATTATCCAAACATTATATAAAAACTGTGAATTGTATAACAAATTATATAAACACTCCACAAATTATATAGCGAAACATACAAATACTGATATAACTATAATTACGAAATATAATGATTCTAATAATAATTATAAAACATAATTAAAATATTTTTAAGTAACGAGATAACGAATTTTTTCCCCCTCTCAATTAGAAAAAGCACTACAATGAATTTTGACACACATGTGAATAATTGACATTTTAGTACGTTTGCTACAAATTTGTCTTCATGAAAAACAGTTTTCCAGTACTTGTCTTTGACTATAAAACTCAAAGAAAAGTATGTGGGGATGCAAATGTCTAAAAAAATCAATAGAATGGGCCACCATTTTTCAGTACTTCTTAATTTTTTATTTTATCTTATTTTTTATGTTTTTATTGATTGAACAAAACCGTAGTGCATCTTAATACGGGCAAGTACTTTTGCAATGGACACAACAAATTTATTGTCAATTAATAATAATAATAATAATCAAACCAACCACCATAAAAATATCAAATGAAAATAACAACAACAACAACAATAACAACAACAACAACAACATATCCAGTATAATTCTACAAGTGAAATCTGGGGAGAGTGTAATGTACGCAGATCTTACCGCTACCTCATACAAGTAGAGAAGTTATTTTCTGTGAAATCTCATCTCAAAACTAAAAATATCAAATGAAAATAAATAAATAATATGTCCAGAAAACAAATTGAAAATGATACTTTTGGTTAGTGATTGGTCCTCACTCCTCATCTTAATTCCCTATCTCATATTGTGTGGTGGCTTGGGAGGTAGGATACATTGAACCCCATACAACACCAAGTTTGTTTTCTTGTTTGTTTGTTTTATAATTTATTTTACTAAAAAAAAGTTTGTGATCTTTTTTTTTTTTGAGAGTTTGGATCCACATCTTTAATATTTAATAAAGTGAATATAAAGATATTATAATTATAATTTTTTGATTTTTTAAAAAGATTTATTAAATTTGGTTCGAGTAAGAGTTGTGAACTGGATTGAAATTGAGTATATTAGAATGAGTTGAAATAAAAATCAAATTGGACGAGTTATCTGTATTTAAACTCATTTTGACACCACTACTTCAAAAATACAGTATAATTACTTTTAAATAATTCAAATAATATAAATTTTATTGTCGACTTAATATTTTTTATTCTTATCAAATGCTTATCATTATCACCCGACACGATAAAAATCCATCTTTGTTGTAAATCCTTATTTAAGAGATGGGTGAAATCCCATACAATCAAGGTTAATAAATAAATTCATCTTGTTAGACCTTACCATTCTTGATGATCAATATATATATTTATATATATTTTCATATGACTGAAGTATACAAGGGAGAAACTTTCATAAGTTTCCTCGCTCACGATGAAATAAATCTCATCCTTCTACATATTTTATGGTGTAAAAAGTTAATGTTACTAAAGTCAATTTTACATATAAAAATTTTTTTTTCTTCGAGCTACTTGTTCAGAGTGGTCTAGATCTCGTATCAACTGAGATATTTGTAAAATATTGTCAGTTACACAAGACCAATAGTCCAATATATCATGCCTATAAATTGGTAGACTATGGACAACCCTAATTCATCAGAATTAAAATGAACCTAACAAGATCCTTCAATAAATATTATACCTAATTTTAGGTGCACTAAAGTATATTTAATTTTACACCAAAAGCATACAGTAGGTACTTATAAGTACTTGAAAATAAAATTTATTAGTACAATTCGACCAAAAAAAATGTACTACTATGGAAGCAATGCAATTGGAATTTGGCCTGTAGAACAAAATCAAAAGTTTAATCCAACCCCCCCCCCCCTCAAACCCCCCACGGAGACATACGTTTATACACAAGCATATCGGTCGATTCAGTTTTGAAGTTTATCAATTTGACTTATTGATTATCGATTTGTAGATATGCTAAATCATTATAAAATCATTAAGATATCAGCTTATCAGTTATTAGTTTATCAATTATTGATAGTTATCGGTTCGATTATCGATTTTACCATTAATATTTGACATAAAAAAATTTATTCAAAATTAATTACTTAGAAACAAGATTGACAAACCAAACGGACCATATACATGGGTTGACAAATTACACCTTGCTTATGAGCTAACACTGACACATTGTAGAATAACTGAGAGTTTAAGACAGATAAAAATAAAAGTATGAAACTATGAAAGACTTTTTATATAAAATGATACAAATATAATCATTTAATTTACTATCGGGTAAACCCTTAAGAAAAAACCTAAAACTATTAAAAATAGATAACCAATAATGAAAAAAATTAAAATCGTTACTGAGATTGCTAAATCAGTAACTTTTTCAACGATCGAGTTATCGATTTCAGTTCGATTTTAAACACTATATGTGCACACACATACAATATTAATGTGTATACACACACAAAAAAAATGTATATACACCAAAATATTATAGCATATACACAATATACTCACACATATAAAAATTAAAGATTGTGCCTACAATTTAAGGAAGCACAGTTTTAGGATACGTATGAAAAAATACTTCTTTTTTTTAGAATCATTCAAAAGTAATGCCTATAAAATATAATTATGAAGCATGTCAATTACATTAGATAATTTTTTCTTAATAAAATTATCGAAATGTCACAACATTTTATGGGAGGGTCGAAAGGTAATTGTAATAGTTTCAACATAATATGTACCTAAAATTATACCATAAAATATTATATTATATCCCATCAATTTTGTGATTCATCAATTGAGTCTATTCGAAGCATATAAGCTAGGTGAAGAAAATGTAATATGTTCATTAATTAATTATTTTATGAAGTAACATATGACATGTATTTCAAAACTTGAAGCTATAAATAAAAATGACAAAGGTACAACTATTGTCTACGTTGGCAGAAGAATTTTTCTTAGAAATTAGGTAATGCATGTTAATCTTAACACAATAAATCAAATAATTAATAATTCTTAGAAATTACGTAATGTATGTTTATCTAAACACAATAAATTTAATAATTAATAAGAAATAATCTCAATATAACTGATATCAACATAACTTGTTTTAAATCAAACAATAAGGTTTAATAATTTTTCATCCTGCGTTTGATTTGTTTGTTCCATTTTGACTTATAGCATGGAGTTCAGTAAATAAAAAAAAAATCTTTGAATTGAAAATTTTGATTTTAAAGTAAAGTATGTCAAATATATCAAAATTTATTTTAAAATTTGATGAATGAATTTTTTTTTTTTGGTTGAAATGTTAGCCATAACTTCCATGAATTGTGGTTCATAACTTCCATAATCTCTATGGATGTGGTCTGTCGTAACTTCCATGGAAGTTGCAACTATAACTATATTCACTACCCATGAAAGTTATTACTTATAACTACATCCACAACTCCTCCACTGCTACCGCTACTATTTGATTGCTTCCACTAACTTTCTCACTAATGGTAATCAACTAACTTTTTAATATTGTTCTTAATAGAGAATAATTATAAATAGGAATATATTTGGTTAAATGTCCGTAAGCACAAATCTCCTTCTAAACTTCATATCTTCTTGAGTGAGGTTGGAGTCCTTAAAAGACTTATCGGAAGGTGAAAAATAGACTATGAAGATTCCAACTGTATCGCTAACAATAGTTGTAGGTATATTGATCTACTATTTCACTGCATTATTTTCTCTATATTTTCTTACAGTTTTAAGATTAAAATTATTTTTTATTTGAAATTATGAGCTTAGAACAAAATAGTGACAAAATATTCTATTAGAAAAAGTGTATTCGATTCTACTAAATTCATAGCTTGTAAGGAACATAGTAACATAGAGAGATGGCTGAATGGATTAAAGAATAATACACATGGATCCAATTCAAGTCATGCCAAACATTATCTGCAAAGTTGAACAATTTTTCCAAGAAAAACTTAGGTATATTCAGATCATCAAACACACCATATAGATTAATAATAATTAGACTAGATCTGGTCGACAATATTCTTAGCATAGTAATAATAACTATAAAATTAATCTAATTTATTTTATTTTGGTGAAGGGTAATTCTCCATAAACAACACAAATAAACTATTTTTGACATCTGACATTAAGGAAAAATACAAGGAAACATGGATCCGTGACACAGGTGGACTTAGTTATGACACGTGTGTTATCTAGAACTTATCAAAGTGTTTTGTCTGCTAATTAAGGTCAAATCCGTACTTAGTGTTTATTAGTACGACTTAGTTATCGGTTTAATTGTTTATTTTAATACTGCTAACTTGATTAATCACATGCTAAGACAATACTCTCCCTTTTCATATTAGTTGTCTATTGTTTTTACACCTTTTAAAAAAAAATTTACTTAACTACACTCCTTCATTTATAATACTTTTTATTATTTTTTCAAAAATTTTAAAAATTTCTTAGATACATTAATTCAATAATTCAAATATATTAATTTTGATTCTTAAATTATCTCTATATTCAATAAATCATGCTTTAAACAATTACCTGATATTTAAAAATTCTTATTTTTGTATCTGAAACAGAATTAATATATCCGAATTGCCATATTTTTTAAAGAATTTTTGTAAATTAAAAAAAAAGTGATAAAAAAAATAAATTAACTCTTTAGATTTATATAAACTCTACATTAACAAAAATTTATTATTATGTTAGCATTACAAAGCTACTAAAGGTTCCCTCCCTCCCCTTCAAACACTAAAACCGTGTAAGATTTTCAATATCCATGAACACCTAGTATAGAACTTGATTCACATATTGAAAACAGACTAAATGGGACTTTCCAAACAGTCCTAGTCATCCTCGCCACTGCTCATTTGAGATTCATCTATGCCATACATAACTTCATCTACCTCATCATCCTCGCTATCATTCATCTGCCCCTCGGCCACACCTATCTTATTATCAGCCTTCTCGATCTGATAAAAAGTAAGAGTTTAAGAGTTCATGCAAATAAATGTAATGGACTAAGTTTCTTTTACTATTGAAGTAACCAACCTGTGCCATTACGAGTTGCAAACGGCCAGATAGCTGCAATAACGAGTTGAGCGCTACCATCTTTGACTTGGTAAGCTGAAGAAACAAAAACAATTGAAGTGCTTAATACCTTTCAATGTTTTTCAATCTCTAACAACAGAGCAATAGTGAGATTTTTGTCATCATGAACAAATAAGAAGGAAGATCAACAAATACTGAGAGACAACTAATTATGGTGACAAATTCTTCGAAACATTTGGGAAACAGGGGTTGATCAGTCCTATTGTTCCAGAAGCAGAGCTCAATAGGAGACTCTGACACCTATGAAGCATAATACCATGATGGTGGGATTTAGCACTCTGTTCATTGCGGCTCCATAGAAATGAATATGCCTACTAACAGATATTAGTGCCAGTACTTCATCAAAGGAGTTGAAAAAAGTAAAGTAACAGGAAATTGACCAAGTGCCCGTTTGGATTGATTCATTTTAGGTGTTTTTAACCTAAAATAGCTTTTAAGCAGTTTTGAAGTGTTTGAATAAAATTAAAAAAGGCATATAAGCACTTTTCTAAAGGACAAACAACAAAAATAAGCCAAAAGCAACTAGTTAGAAATCCTAATTTATGGCTTTTGGCTTACAAGTCATAAGCCAAAAGCCAATCCAAAAAGGCAGGTTCTAACCCTCAAGATATGTTAACTAACCAATTATAACCAGATATCGACGTCGGTTACCAAACAAATGAGAACTCAACCAATGAATATTGGAACGGAACAGGTCCAAATGAAATTGAATGGATTATTTATATAGATAACCCCAACTAATCTCGTATTAAGCTATCAAACAAATTATGCATACTGTAGCATACTCCCATTTTTCTTCTTGCTAGGTATCAAACTTCAATAGTGTCTCATGACTACTAATCTTCTTGTAGTCTTCTACAAAGCTAATTCAGTTGCAAACTTTACAAGTCTGGAACGATAAATGTGATTGTTCACCTAATGAGCCCCACATTAGATGCTCAAAGGCCACTAGAATACACTTGATGACTCCACCAACCACCCCTGTAGAGTAAGGAAGGAGCTTTTTAAGATGACTGCAAATATGAATCTTCCACTTAAATTACAAAATGCAGGTAAAGTAATCGACTTACAAAAGCACTTCTTCCAAAAATCAATATAGAAACATGGTTCCTTGCAACAAATAGGCAGGTTTTCCATACTAAAACAAACTGCAGTATCCGGAAAACAATGGCACTCCATAAGGAAGTATGTTACATCATACACGGACTCTGTTTACCTGGATACACCAATGGGTGACATGGGTGTGAGCAGTTTAGTTTTTTTGGGAAAAAAAATAACGGTAGGCTGGCTGGTTGACTCACTATACCACAAGGTACCTACTACTTTCACCACCCGTGTAGAGGTACCAGGCCACATTATCCAACCGGTCTTAGACAGATGGAATGAAATCACTTAGCAGGCATTTGGACATGAATTGGTTGATATTTGAAAGAGAGGGAGATTTGAAATTAAGTTGAAAGGGATATTTGAATGTTGAAGTTGTGTTTGGACATGAAAGCATGGTTGAAGCCTTACGCAGGAAAACTTGAAAAAAAAAAGTAGAACTTCTAAAACCATTTTTCGAGCTTCAAGTTTCATATCTCAAGTTTCAATTGAAACAACTAATTAGAACTCCTAAAACCTATTTTTCGAGCTTTAAGTTTCATATTTCAAGTTTGAAGTTGAAATAATGAGCCAATTAGATAGATAAACAAATAGTTACTAAAATCACCTCCAAATACTATGTAAAGTTTTTGAAAACAAATCTATGGAAAAATATTACTTCAAGTATCTGCCTCTACTGGAAATTGAACCTGGTCAATAGGTTTTGCACCCACTTGATTAATAGATCACATCCTTGTAAACCCTGGCGATCATGTTGCTACTCGTTTATACATCAATGGCTCAATCCAATACCCATCCCAAGTCCTGTAATATAGATGAGGAACACAATAGTCCTGTCATTATCACAATTTTTACCACAAGCCTAAGTTGCTCGAACTTGTGCATGCGGGGATCCAATGTGGCCATGGATCTAGAGATTGGGTCCTTCACAATCTAAAATTTATGGATCCAGGTACGGATATGGGTATAGGAATTCGACTAAAATAATTCAAATATCAAAAAAAGGAGTTGTCTAAATTATGAGACATTATGTGAAAACCTAACAAGGACTTTCAAGGAGAAAGTTTGATTTTTAAGAAGAGAATCCTAGGAGATACAAGGAAAAAAACTGATATTTAAATTCCTATATACGAGGTATCTCATCTTCTTCAATTTCACCTTAGTCTGTTTTGATTTACAAAAAGCATTGTATAAGTCCCATATCTATCCGTCAATTTTAGTCAAAACACCCAAAATCAATTGACTAGAACTAGTATGGATCCCATACCCAAACTACGTCATGTTGACACGAGTGTGGCACCGAGAGCAAAGAGTCCGAGCAACTTATCCATAGGCTGCCTCTACACAGAATAACCAATATTTTTGTATAGATGTGTTGATACTACGAATTTGGAAATGGAACGGTCACCAACCTCAAAGAATAGTTATTAGTTTTTCCTTGACTAACACTTTTTAATAACTCAGCTAGCTATGAAACCTTTCTCGTTTTGTCCATTGTTGTCAAAGGCGCACTTAAAGCAGAGGCTCAAAATATGTTGAGCGCTTTGCCTCGCTTAATGTGCATTTCAATATCATCATGAAAGCTCTTAAAACATTTTTCCTTCCCAGTGAGTTTCTCCTGAAGAGGCGACAGTAAACAAGTTTATCACTTTGTCATAACCTTTTTTAAAAATTTTTGTCCAAATATTTGTCATTCATGCTTTATAATTATTAATCTTGGACCAAACATATAGTTTCATATTTTTTCTCCATTTGCGCCTTTTTCAATTAAAGCTCACGCTTTAATTCCGCTTTGCGCTTAAAGCCTCAATGGATCTTAGAGCTTTTTTGCGCTTTTCACTTTTGATAACACTGATTTTGCCGCTTTTCGCTTCTTCGACTAAAGTGACCGCTTCCTTCAACTCGCCTTGCTTTACATTCAAAAAACGGCGTACCTACGCCGCACTTTGTTGCTTTAAGCGATGAAACACTTGTTTCTAACAACACTGCCTCCTCCAGAACATATCACGCAATAACACTCATCACATTAACTTGGGAAAACCAAAATGAAGTAATTTATCAAAGATTAATCAAAAACAAGTTCGAAACTTGGCGACCCTAAAAGTAATCCCATAATTTCACAACAGTAGCACTGTAGCAGCGTATTACCTTGTTCATGGAATCCAGAAGAGGCGTCAGTGGTTCCTGCGATGTAACAAATTCATTGTGGTTCACCAATATACAACATATCCATGGAAGAACATGTGTTCCCAAGCTTGATCTGCAAAAAATAAAATGCATGCAAAACCAAAAGAGAATAGTTACAGGAGTGCAAAATTCTGATATGAATCACCAAATCTATATCTTAAATTGGGGCAATGATTACTTCTGCAACATTGTGTTTCGCCATGTCCATAAAGAAAAAGTAGCTATTTTTTAGAGAGTTTCAGGAGGATTGATTTTTCCAATATGAATTCCGAAGTCTTGACCCAACCGAGAAAACCCCGAGGCAGGTGCAAACTGTTCGAAACACAGTGAATATTGGGCTTACCCATCTACTCTCCTTCACTTAAACACTAGGCTTTTGTTAGAGCCGGGTTCAAGCATGTGATGAGCGCCTCATTACACATCACGCATTGCACACTTACCACCAGATCAAAGTTGTGGGGCTATTTGCTGGTAGTATTTCCAAATCGGTTAAAAACATCCAATTCTATCTTAAATTCAAATGATTTATGTCCAGAACATTCAGAGGAATCAGTTTTAACACCAAGAATTTAACCAGGCAATTGTTTTAGGGACTTCATTCAAAAAGGATTGCCAACTTTTGTACTGCATGCAAGTGAGATAATATTCTTTTCAGCATAGCTGCATCTCTTTTCAGGAGACGTCTGCCTGTTTTTTTCCATTCTCAAGTCCCTTAACTTACGAAGACTTGTTTCTGTAGTAGACCAATTCATTAACAGACCGCCAAGCCATTTCTCCCCATTCATTAGATAAAGAAGATCACCAAGATTACGCGGTCTGCTGCCGAATTTATTCAAATTCCAAGAGTTTGGATCCAATCAGTATTGATGTACCGATTTAATCCGAGCTCTTGTTGAGAATGCTCATTCACATGTAACTTGTCTTAAATTTCTCCTTAGTTTAGATTTGTGTCCACTACAGTACTCTTAACTCTCTTATAGTGTACTACATCACATGAAATGTGGTTCATGATTTCCCTTTCTTTTCTCCCTAAAGTGCGGGTACACAGGGCATATCCACTCTTAAGGTACAATATGGGCAATCTCTTTAAAAGGTTTGAAGATCCCACCTGGACTGCCATGCAGCCACCAAAGCTTTCAAAAAGTTGTAAGCATCACGTGGTTCCATGGATAAAACTGCTGCTTTCATCTGTGTTGAATGAATACAGTTAAAAACAAATTATTCCAGATATTGTAACATTAAGAGTGACCAAATCAAACCCAAAAGTTTCCTCAAGATTTCAAGAGATACAGACCTTCTTTTGTTGTACACTAGCATCAGCACTTATTTTTTTCAAAATCTTATCATCAAGAATTGAGGTAGGCAAGAGATCATAGTCGCTGCTAATTATACCCAAGGATCTTAGCTGGTCCTCCATGCAAATTGTGACCTCATCTTGTCCTTGTTTACCAATGACATCTGTAAATAGCAGTAAAGAAATAGCTTCCATGTTGAAGTAAGCATTTACGTGACATCTTTCATTGTATTTTGGAGAGAAAAGGACAAACACCGAAAAGTTAATGAGACAATGTTCTAACAGTCCATAAAATCATAACAAGAGAACTATAGTTAGTGACAGAAAACTTTCTCAAGTTCTAACAAAATCTCATCTGAGGTCACATAACTTACTCTTCTAGTCATAAAGTACTGATGAAAAAATAAGAGAGCTCCTCTCACACATTTGAGTTGAAGATTAAAATATTCAGGCGCAAAAGCACTATAGTCAGATCATGGATGGTCTCCAAACGACAACTAACGCGAACGCAGGGATCTGGAAGCAGTAGAGAATCTCAAATGAGTTCTGTTTGCTTCAACCTACAACTCGAGTGCCCCACAAAGGTAGGGGTATATTATTGTTGTTTGGAATTCAAACTACAATTCCGGTATGGAATAACCAGTTATATCAGTAGTTCTAATCTATAAGATTCTTCCTCTTAGGGAATGGCAATGAGATTTGAAATCAAGATATATAACCATATTCGAAAAAGGTGTTAACATATTGCACAGACGCAAAAAAGAAAAAAAAAGGGTGCCAGCAATACCAAGATATCACGTTGGGGCTTTAGGTGATACCTTTGCTAGCTGTGGGCTTACTTCCAGTCTCCACGCCAACCTGATCAAGAATCATAGGCAAAGGAAGTAACGCATCCTCTGCATTTGCACGATCAAGAGCAGTAACTGTTGAATGGAAAAAAAAAAAAGAAAGAAAAGAAAATGTGAGGACACACCCGTGGTTAATTTCAATTGAGCATCGCATTTAAATCTTTGTGATTCTTAAACCTTTAAACTGAAAGCAAATATCACTTTTTCCTTCCTAAAGAAATAGATGGTCAAAAAAGGTATAAATATTGCAATTACTATTTATTAATGCAACTCTGTAACTCTGACTCGGTAAAATTATGCTGAAACATCACAAACATCACCTCATACTTACGCATATTAACTTGAATGCCAAAATCAAACACATGGCTTAAAGATTACAAAGGAGGAAAGATATTAAATGTACAGAATGGGACAGGATGACTTGTCATCTCAAGGCTTTGGACAATTTTCTTTTGCAAGTAATATGGCATAAGATAGTATTGGATGGGCCAGGAACACAAAAAAGGACTAGAAACAAGAGCGCAAAGGTGTATTGGACCTACTTTCATCCTACACATTTTCAACTAATAAAATTTAGATGGGCCATTCACAAGGATACATTGGGCTCCTCCACATATAGGGCCATTGAAATTCTCTAATCTGGAGAATAAGTTAAGAGAAAATAGAACAGGTGAAAATTAGCCACATGGAAAGAAACGAAAAATGCATTAAAATTTGGAAGGGAACAGCAAATTTCCTGATAGAAGAGCACAATATTCCCGAAACATTTACATCGCCATGTCAAATCTGTCAATGGCAATTCATACCTATTTAATGCAGTTTGATTATCAACTACGGGAGATAATTACATGTTTTAACATAAAAATTAGAGAAGACATGGGAGACAAGTGCAAAGGAAGAAGGAGAGAATGATACCCTGACTCTGGGTGTTGGATGATTGTTTAGATTTGTGAGATTGACTGAAGGGTAGAAGGGTCCCGTCAAGCGAACTCTTTAATCTGATATCCTCTCCAGGCTGCACCATAACTTTGTCAAATGATGGTTTTATCAACAAGCCATATGCAACGAACAAATGGCCGGAACCGGATATGCCAATAGATTGCAATTTTGCTGAAAAAACACAATGCACAGCTTCTTTATGTTTCTTCAGTATTTTCTCATCTAAAGATGCGCATATCTTTGTTGGCTGCCTATTGTGCAATTCCTCAACGCTCTTTCCATGCCAAAAGTAGCAAACACCAATTTCTGAAATGGCCAAAACTCCTAAGCCTGCGTCATTTTCAGCTCCAGATTTAATGTTGTAGCTATCCAAAAAGACAGCCGGGTGATCCATTGCAAGCAAGCAGCAAGCTGATTTCTTTTTGCTACCATCTAACTTCCAAACGGCTACATGTCGGTCACCAACAGCAGAAGAAAGAACATGTCTCCCATCTTCGGAGAAAACCATACATGTGACAGCCCCCTAATACAACACGGAGAAAAAAAATAAGGTGACTCCCAAGGATTGTAATAGAAGGATTCTACAGTCTGTATTAACTTGACCATGAAAAAAATCCATCAAAAGGTAAGCATATGAAAATAAAAGGAAAATTCATAACACTCACAGGATGGCCTGAAAATTTCTGGAGCTTTTTGTCATCTAAGCAATTGAAAATTTTCAACTGAGAAGTTGCTGTTGCTAATATTTTCCCATCTGGCTAGACATAAGCCACAAGAGGAAACCAAATTAAGCATAGCACGTTGGTTGCTACAAGAAAACTGTGAGAAATATGGAGAAAAATATTATTGAATTGCGTTTACATTATTACATTGAGACCCTATTTATAGATACTATATTAGACTCCTTTTCCAACAAGGATACTATAATCCAATCATTTTCCAACTAGGATACTATAATAAAATCCTTTTCCAAGTAGTATTCTATATACGATTGTTATTCCTATTCCTATTCTAATTAGGATTGTATTTACCTATTCCTATTCTAACACTCCCTCTCAAGCTAGTGCATACACATCATATGTACCTAGCTTGTTACAAATATAATTAATACGAGGATCGATGAAGAGCTTGGTGAGACATCTGCAAGTTGATCACTCGACTTCACAAAATCGACAATCAATCTCAGTGTGCTTTAGTCTTCTCATGAAATACTGGATTTGATGCACATAAGTTCTACAATTACAGTATTGAACTTCCCAAACCAAGCTCAGAAGAGTGATTCATACCACAAAGGGACTTACACAAATGACATACAAGGATACCAAACTCCCCCTGAGCAACAAAATCAGGTGGTTGCTCCATATAGATTTCTTCCTCGATATGATCATGGAGGAAAACATTTTTCATGCTCAACTGATCAAAAGGTCAGTGGAGAATGACAATATGGATCATCTCAAAATTACTCTAAGAAAGTCACTTTAAAACTGCTCGAAACCTGCTTATGCACCATAATTCAACCGAGGAAACTCATGCTAAGTAGTTGGAACTACCTAGTAATGGTTCTAAAGTGATCATAGGATTAGAACTTTCTATTCCTGTACTTTCGGAGCCAAACATATCGATTCCAAAGTACATCTTTAAAATCAAACTCTAGTAGTCACCGATTTGATGGCACGACCCTACGCAAATTAGATTTGATGAGTCACCGAAAATCAATCAAAAAATTAAAAAATATATGTAGTCTGCCTCGGAATGCAGAGACGATCTCCCTGAGGGAAAAAAATTGCAAACAAGGATGTCGAAAAACTGCCTGGAACACTGGAAACTCATCGGAAATTGCTTGAAATTGTCGGAACCCTAATTCCGGCGATCAAATCTGGGAAAAAATTACAGGGATAGCCTCAGAATAGAGAGGCAACCCTGCTGGGAAAAGAATCGAAAAAAAATGTTGCCGAAAACAGTCACACGTGCCGGCGCGTGGAGATGCAGATCCGATACTTCCGGCGACATGTGAGAGCGCGTGAATCAATAAGACTCGGAGGAGCTTACTGGGGTTTGGTCGCCTGAGTAGTCCGCACCTCGTGGTGGTGTTGGTTTTGTACAACACTCAAGAAAAACAAAAGAACAATACACACTAGCCTGGTGCTCACTAGAAACTGTCTGATTTTCAGTTTCTTGGAAGGAACACTCAAGAAAAAAACAAAAGAACGACGCATACCAGCCTGGCAGTCACTAGAAACTGTCTGGTTTTTAGTTTCTTGGAAGGAAGTTACATCCGGAAAGATGGCACGGTGCTACACATGATAAATATGAAAAAGTAGTCACCAAAAAGATGACACGGTGACCTAATCTTTTTTTCTTTTGTTCTTTTTTTTTATTTGCTAACATAATCATTGGCCAGACGGGTGGCATATGACGGGTGGCATATATAGGTCATAGCCGCCCGCCGACAACGGAAGCTCTTTGATTTTCTACCAAGACCATAGAAGCTCTGATATCATGTGAGAAATATAGGGAAAAATATTACTGAATTGTGTTTACATTATTACATGAGACCCTATTTATAGATACTATATTAGACTCTTTTTCCAACAAGGATACTGTAATACAATCTTTTCCAACTAGAATACTATGATACAATCCTTTTCCAAGTAGAATTCTATATACTATTGTTATTCCTATTCCTATTCTAATTAGGATTGTATTTACCTATTTCTATTCTAACAAAAACAACTATAGGAAACACGAGATAGATGAGGAAGGAGGACATAACTTGAGCAATTACATTATCCAGGATATATAGTGATCTAAATATGACACTAGAAGAATGTTGATAACTCGTAGCTCAGGGAATCTTTTATCATTGTTGGGAGTACCCCATTTTGCACTAAAAAAATGACAAGGGATAAAAAATGCACTAGCACAATTAATCGCCTTTGTGGATGCATAAATATGTCCTCTTGTTTCATATGTCACTCAATGACCACTCTTTCAGTTACTAATCTAGATTGACTAAACCGCAAGATAATTGAAGTGTAGCCATCATTGAAAATGAACATTCACAGATACAAACCTGATGAAATGGATAAAGATGATATTGCTTTAGTGGAAGCTTTAAACTTATGAA
>JAOTQR010046845.1:0-14902 GCA_025774065.1 Solanum ossicruentum
ATACTTAAGTTCAAATTACACGATATCCACAACAAAATTTCCCAATTGGATAATTATCCTTAATTTAAAGAAATACGAAGTCTAACAGTAGTCTTGGTCCTTAGTTTTTGGTCCAACATCTTGGCTCTCTGATTCTTGCTACGAGTCATAGTGTGATTTATGACTCGTATGATGGCTTCATATGGGTGACCTCTACTTAGCAGATTTCTGAATTTTAGTCTCTGATTCTTGCTACAACATCACCCTACGACTTGTAGGTGAGCTCGTAAGGCCTATGCTTCAACAAAATCTATAACTTTTCTTCAAAATCATTCCAACCTAACTTTTCTGCAAGATTAACACAAAAACACTAAAAAGTCACTTTAAGAACTCACAAAATCCCTTATTTTAGGAACCAAATGTGCTGTATTTTGATAGCATATCAACGAGGCACATAATTTTTCTTATTCTATCCACCTCGATTGCACCAAAATGTATAAAGATTTAAGGGATGTGTATTGGTGGGGAGGCATGAAGAGGGAAATAGCTGAATTCATTTTTGGTTGTCATAGTTGTCAACAAGTTAAAACTAAACATCAAAGGCTAGGTGTGCCTAACCCAAGACATAAAGATTCCTACTTGGAAGTGGGAGAAGGTTAATATGGATTTTGTGGTTAGATTTCCCAAGACTAGAAAAGGGTTTGATTCTATTTGGGTTATGGTTGATGGGATGACAAAATTGGCTCACTTTCTACTAGTTAAGACCATATGTGGGGCTGAAGATTATACAAGGTTGTACATTCATGACTTGGTGAGGTTGCATAGGGTTCCTTTATCCATCATATTGGATCGTGGTGCTCAATTTACTTCACACTTTTGGAGGCCTTTGGAAAGAGGTCTTGGTATAAAAATTATGCTTAGCATGGCCTTTCACCCTCAATAGATGGCCAAGCCAAAAGAATTATCCAAACACTTGAGGATATGCTTAGGGCTTGTACTTTTGGAGTTAATGGATAGTTGGTATGATCATCTTCTATTGATTGAATTTGCCTATAACTATAGCTATCATTCTTGCATCGGTATGGCTCCTTTTGAGGCTTTCTATGGTAGACGTTGTAGATCACCAGTCGGGTGGTTTGAAGTAGGATAGATGGCTTTATTGGGTCCAGATCTAGTTATGGATACTATGGAGAAGGTAAGGTTGATTATGGAAAGGTTGGAGACATTCGAAAGTCGTCAAAAGTCCTATGTTGAAGTTAGAAAAAGAGAGATTAAATTCAATGTTAGTGATTGAGGCTAATTGAATGTTTCTCTCATGAAAGGTGTGGCTGCCCTAGTAAAGAGGGAATTGAATTCATGGTTTCTAAGTCTGCATAGGGTATTGGTAAAGGTTAGTGAGGTTGCATATAAATAGAAAGTGCCTTTAGACATGGATATGGTTCGTCTGGTCCTTCATGTTTCTAGGATTGAGGAGGTGTATTGGTGATTCATGTGTTATAGGACTCTTGAGGTTATGGACGTTGTGGAGGATGAGTCAACTTATGAGGAGGTCTGGTGGAGAAGTTGGGAGGATATGAGAAAAGGTTAATTTGTGATGGTATAGTGTTCTCCAAGGCCCATTGGAAGGATCGTCGAGTCGATAGTGTCTCCCGGGGAGCTGGAGTGGGCATGGAAAAGTGATATTCGTACCTCTTCATTCTATTCAAGATTGTGATATCATGTCAAACCCATTTTTATGATTTCATGTCGCATTTCCAGCCCCCTAAATCATTTTACATGCATTCATGTTTACATTGAAAAAGTCCATGGTGATTTTACACTTATGTTGAGATTTTGAAAATAGTATTTTTAAGTGTGTTGTTGCATTCTTGTTAGTGCTGAACTGTTTATGATTACTCTTCTCTTGCATGTTTCTTTGACATCCGTGGACGAATATTCCCAAGGGGGAGATATTGAAACGACCCCAAAAGTGCCCGAAAATGTGCCTCGGAAGTGCCTGGAATCGTAATTTCCATATATCTCAAAATCCATGCGTGATTTCAAAAATCTGACTTCATATTCTTGTTCAGGGGGTTAAATTGAATGGGAAATGGGTCTAACCCTAATTTCAGAGAGAACGATTCACAATTTCAAATTTTCAAGTTTGATGAAAAACAGTGTTCAAGCGCGTCAGTGGCGCGACACGCCTCAGTGTATTTCATTGCTCAGTTTTTTAGTTCGGTCCAAGACTTTTGGATCTTGGGCCTAAGCCTTCTCACATGAGAAAATACCTATATTTATCCATATTTTGCCTTAATCTCATACAAAACATTCCTTAATACTCACTCAAACACTTAGGCTTGTACTTCTCTCAAAATTCAAGTGCCAAAACCCTCTCCAGATCTTAAAGAATTCAACTAAGCTTCTAGTCTCCATCTACAATCTTCATCAAGCTATTCTCCAAAGCTTAGGTATGCGAGTTTCTTTCATGGGTTCCTTTCTCCCATGATCCCCAAGTTTCCTTTTACTCAAAATTGCATGATTTAAAGATGATTTACTCATGGGTCTTACTTATTATGAGTTTCACTGCACTCTATGTTGGGGTTTATGAAGTTGTGACTATTTCAGCATATTTTGAGCTATGAATCTAATATCTAATGTAAGATTTGATGAAGGTTTTTGATGTATATTGCTTGAGGGTGTTATCAAATATTGATTAAAGTTTTTACATTGAATTTTCTAGCATGATTGCACTCTTGAATTGCATGGTTTTACATTAGCACTGCACACCCTCTAAGTGTTCGATAAAATGTCCGATTATGGTTTTTTGAGGAATTGAAGGTCTAATACATGTCTTATGAGTTGAATGACTATATGATGATGAAAGGATTGTATGTACATGATGAAGATGAGGAAAGGAATGTATGTATATGATGATGAAAGGAGTGTGTGTATGTGTGTGAGTGTGTGTACATGTGTGTGTGTGTATATATATATATATATATATAATATTATCTCTATAGTGTTTGGGATGACTAAGCCTCACTCAGGAGGTTGTAGGCCCGGGTAACCTTGTTGAGGGGTTTGTGCCCGATCGCCTTGCTCGGGTTGTGGCAGGCCCATGAAACCTTGTTGGGGGTTTGTACCCATCAACCTTGTTTGTGGTTTGTACTCATCAACCTTGTCCGGGGGTTTGTACTCTATCAACCTTGCTGAGGGGTTTGTACTCCATCAATCTCATAAAGGGGTTTGTACCTCATGCGCCTCTCCAAGGAGGTGGTAGGCCATGGATTGCATATAATGATCACTTATTACACTTGTATTATGTTCTATATAAGGATGATTTACTTCAAGCATCATTTATACATGTCAGATTGTTAGTATGTTATTCATTTCTTATGATTATGCATTTTGCCAACGATGCCTATCTCTTATTGCATTGCATCCTACATACTTAGTACATTCAAACGTACTAACGTATACTCTATGCATACATGATTTCACCATGTAGGAATTAGATCCCCACTTGAGCACCCTCTTCTACGTGGCTAGTACGATATCCCTCAAGCTTGTTGGTGAGTCCTCCATTCTGGGGACCGTGTTTATGGTCTTACGCTATTTTCTAAGACTATCTTTCTTTATGTATGTATTGATTATGAGGGTGGGCCTGATTACTTGTCTTGGACCCACTCTTATCTAAGTAGTAAAGGTGTTTTTGGACATGTTATATATCTATGCTATAAGTCTTGACTCTCTTGTTTCTTGATATTATGATATGAAAGTTTACCGTTAGTCCCAATTTCCCTTGTTTATGCTTATCTCTTATTGTCATTCTAATGCTTCAGCGACCAAGGATGTGTAATTATATGCTATGAGGCTTGTTTTGGATTCCTTCGGGTTCCCCTTCGTCGGTGACGTCTAAGCCCTAGGTCTGGGGCATGATAGTACTTAATTTATTGGATCCATTATGGATTTGATTCGTTCCTTATTTGACAAGTAATGAACGACTGTGGTAATATCAACGGGATTGTTGTACAATCACTTGCTCATAAGTGATTGTTGTCAGATAAGAGAAACTCCCAGAAAGATTCTATATTGATAGTACTCTGATTGGATTGGATTGTATTGTATTGATGGGTCATTGTTTATTCTTTATTCTTGAATTAGATAGACATTTTGGTATCCTAATTGAGTTTCTTATCTCTTGATTTGAGTTATTTGAGATGATAGTATTCTACCTTGATGCATGTTTCATTCAGCCATTTTACATGCTGGTACATTCCACATTCTGATGTCCATTTGGACTGCATCATTTTATGATGAAGAAATAGGTACTAGAGATCATCAATAGGCGCAACATTGAGGATCTATTACAGTCGACTAAATTGGTGAGCCTTCCCTTACTCCGAAGGATTCTCATTTATATTTTTATCTAGCCTTTATAGTTAGATTCTACATTTTACTTATTTGATTGGAGGTAGTCATAGGTCTATTATTGGCACCATGGAATAGTTAATAGAGGCTTCATAGACTAGAGTTGATTTGTTGATTGGATCTTATTTTGAGCTAGTTTCTTTCATACTAGCCTGATTAATTTGATATAATTATATAAGACTCAGATTATCCACCTTTTGTTATCGTAGTCTTCTACTGATTTGTTAAATATTTTGATTGAATGAATATGATAAGGCTAAGTGGTTCGCTTGGGGACTAGCAATAGTCTCCAGGTGTCGGCCACGTCTAGAGTACCCTCCTAGGGTGTGACAAACTTGGTATTGGAGAATAGAGTTCAAGATTCGTAGGGAGAGTATGAAGTTGTGTCTAGTAGAGTCTTGTTTATGGGTGTGTTGTTCACCCCACTTGATAAGTAGGAGGCTATGGGATACTAGAAATGGTCACACTTCTTTCATGTTCTGATTCGTGCGATAGAGTTAAAACTCTATGAAACTCTCTTCTAATTCATGCATTAGGCATTGCAGAATTGTGATAATGCCTCCAAGAAGAGATGGTAGAGGAGGAGGATGTCCTGCAAGATAGAATGTTAACCAACTTGAGCCCCGGATCATGACGAACCCACAGGCCTAGCTATCCCTACTGAGCAGCCAGCATAAGCTGAAATCTCAAATGCTGAGCTTCGCCAAGATGTCCAAACTTTAGCCTAGGCTGTGACAAAACCTACTGGTAGACAAAGAGTGGGTAGATAGGATGCACAAGATGCACCAGTGTCTGTGAGTTCTTGAGGATGAACCCGCCTGGCTTCACTGGGTTTACAGCCAATGAAGACCCAGAGAACTATATTGATGAGATTGAGAAAGTGTTTTAGGTGATGCATGTACTGATAGTGATAGAGTTGAATTGGCTGCCCGTAAACTCAAAGGTGCTTCCAAACTATGGTTTGACCATTGGAAGAAAGGTAGAGGAGAGGATGCTCCAGTTCTGACTGTGGCGGTGTTTGAGGAAGTCTTCTTGGGGAAATTCTTTCCGAAAGAGCCAAGGGAGGACAAGGTAACAGAGTCCTTGAATCTGAAGCAGGGACCTATGATCATGTAGGACTATGGGCTCAAGTTCACCCAGTTATCTCACTATGCTTTGGATATGGTTACAGATATGAGAAGGGGAATGGGCTTGTACGTGGATGGGTTGAACAAGGGACCAAAGGAAAATAGGAGGGGACCTAGCTTGTAAGTAACATGGATATTGGGAGACTGATGACTTATGTGTAGCAAGCTAATGAGGAGAGTCAACGAGACAAGGACGAGTACAAAAATAAGAGGGCTAAAATATCCAACCATGATGTTGGGAAAAGAGGGAATCAAAATGGTAATAGGTTTTAATTAGGGCCAGCACCATTATCTGTTAGTGCACCCATGCCCAGAAACAGGAATGAATAGACGTCTCATAATTTCAGAACCCAAGAATCTTAGTCATAAGCTAGTGTGGCTCAAGGTTCACTGGGTAAGCCCTCATGGGGAAAGTGTGGTAAATTACACTTGGGGAAGTGTTGTGCGGGAAGTGATGCATGTTTCAAGTGTGTCCAATTGGGTCACTTTCCGAGAGATTATCTAAATAGGCTGATAGGGCTCAATCTTCTACACTAGCCCCACCAGCTAGAGGAAATCAGAGAGGTTTTACATCAGGCGCAAGTGAAGCTACAAACTGTTTGTATGCCATGGGTAGTCACCAAATCAGGAGAACTCTCCAGATGTTGTGATTGGTATGATTTGAGTCTTTACTCTTGATTACAATGTTTTAATGGATCCTGGTGCCATATTGTCATTTATGTTTCCTTAAGTGGCTAGTAGATTTGATAGAATTTTTGAATGTCTTCTTGAACCCTTTGATATTTCTACTCCAGTTGGTGAGTCTATTCTAGCTAAAAGAATCTATAGAGACTGTGTAGTGTCTGTCCATCATAACTACACTCTTGTTGATTTGATTGAGTTAGAGATGATTGATTTTGATGTGATCTTTGGCACGGATTGGCTTTATGCCTACTATGGCTCCGTTGATTGTAGAATCCCAACCGTTAAGTTCCAATTCCTGAATGAACTAGTCCTAGAGTGGAAGAGTGATTCTGTTGCACCAAAAGGTAAGTTTATTTCCTACCTAAGGGCTAGAAAGCTGATCTCTAAAGTTGTATCTATCACCTCATGCGAGTCTAGTCTGATGATGTTGAGCCTCCTACTCTAGATTCAGTCCTGATTGTGAATGAGTTTCCTGAGGTATTTCTTGAGGATTTTCCTAGAGTCCTGCCTGATAGGGAGATTGACATTGGGATTAATATTTTTCCCGACACCCGACCTATCTCGATTCCACCTTATAATATGGCCACTACTGAGTTGAAAGAATTGAAAGAGCAATAGAGAGATTTGTTAGAGAAGGGGTTTATTAGGTCGAGTGTTTCTCCTTGGGGTGCTCCTGTCCTATTCGTGCAAAATAAAGATGGGTCTCTCAGGATGTGTATTTATTATAGGTGGCTGAATAAGGTCATGATAAAGAATAAATATCCTCTCCCTAGGATAGATGACCTGTTTGACCAACTTCAGGGTGCCTCTTGCTTCTCAAAGATAGACCTCAGATCCGGTTACCATCAATTGAAGGTAAGGGAATGTGACATCCCGAAGACAACCTTTAGACCCGTTACAACCATTTTAAGTTCTTGGTCATATCCTTTGAGTTGACTAGTGCATATACAACCTTTATAGATTCGATGAATATATTCAGATAGTACCTTGATATGTTTGTGATTGTATTTATCGGCAACATTTTAGGTGTTTGATAGATGAGGAGGAGTATGTCAAGCACCTCAGAATTGTCCTCCAGACTCTCAAGACCATGAGCTGTATGCAAAAATTTTGAAATGTGAATTTTGGCTCAAGTCTATGGCTTTTCTAGGCTATATTGTCTCAGGCGTTAGTATTTGAGTAGACACCCAAAAGATTGAGGTGGTTAAGAATTGGACCAGACCAACCTCTCGGGCTGACATAAGAAGTTTCTTAGGATTGGCAGGTTATTACTGCATAATCGTTGAAGGATTTTCTTCTATATACTCACCATTGACTAAATTAACTCAGAAGATGGTTAAATTTCAATGGTCTGATGAATACCAAAAGAGTTTCGAAGAGTTTTAAAGAGGATTGACTACAACGCCAGTTTTAACCTTTCCTGATGGAACAAAGGATTTTGTGATACATTATAATGCGTCTAGAGTGGGATTGGGTTGTGTGCTGATGTAGAGGGGAAAAGTGATAGCTTATGCTTCTAGACAACTTATTGTTCATGAGAGGAACTATCTGACCTATGATCTTGAGTTGCAGCGGTGGTGTTTGCACTTAAGATTTGGTGCCACTACTTATATGGAGTATATCTGGATGTGTTTATAGACCACAAGAGCCTGCAGTACGTCTTTACTCAGAAAGAGCTTAACTTGCGGCAGAGGAGGTGGTTGGAGCTACTCAAGAACTACGACATGAACATTCTCTACCATCCAGGTAAAGTTAACATTATTGTTGACGCTCTTAGCAGGTTGTTAATGGGAAGTACTACCTATGTTGAGGAAGGAAAGAAGAAATTGGCTAAGGAAGTGCATAGATTGGCCCTATTAGGAGTTCAACTCGAAAAGAATGATAAAGGAGGAGTCAATATCCAAAATGGGTCTGCTTCATCTTTAGTGGTATAGGTGAAAGAAAACTAAGACCAAGATCCTGTTTTATTTTAGTTGAAAGAAGTTGTCCACAAACAGAAGGTGATAGTTTTCTCCAAAAAGGGAGATGGTGTTTTGAGATACCAGAGTAGATTGTATGTTCCAAATTTTGATGGTGTTTGATATAGAATTATTGCTGAAGCCCACAACTATAGATATTCCATTCACCCTGGCTCTACCAAGATGTACCATAACTTGAGAGAAGTCAATTGGTGGAGTGGAATGAAGAGAGATATTGCAAAGTTTGTTTCCAAGTGCCTGAATTGTCAACAAGTTAAAGTTGAGCATCAAAGGTCATATGGATTGGCTCAAAACTTTGAAATTCCCAAATGGAAGTAGGATATGCTCAATATGGACTATATTGCCAGCTTGTCGAGGTCCCTAAAGTAGCATGATTTCAATATCGGTGATTGAGGATAGGAGAACCAAATCAGCTCACTTCGCAGCAATTGAGATGACTGACACTGTAGAAGAATATGCCAAGTTATACATCCACGAGATTGTGAGGTTGCATGGAGTCCCCTTGTCTATCATCTCAGACAAAGGAGCTCAATTCACATCCCAATTTTTAGAGAATTTTTCAAAAAGGATTGGGTACTAAGGTGAATCTAAGTACTTCCTTTCATCCCCAAACAGTTGGTCAAGCAGAACGTACAATTTAGACATTAGAGGACATGTTGAGAGTCTATTTCATTGACTTTAAAGGAAAATGAATGGCCACTTACCATTGATTGAGTTTGTGTATAACAATAGTTACCATGCAGGTATTCAAATGCCCCCTATGAGCCCTTGTATGGGAGAAGATATAGATCACCAATTGGGTGGTTTGAGGTTGGAGAAGCTGAGTTGATTGGACTCTATCTTGTCTATCAATCAATGGAGAAGGTAAAGGTTTTAAATAAAGGTTGAAGACTATACCGAGCTACTAAAAATCTTACAAAGATGAGAGAACGATTTTGTATACTTAAAAGTGTCACCCATGAAGGGTGTCATGATATTTGAGAAAAAGGGAAAACTAAGTCCTCGCTATATTGTCTCTTATCTGATTGTGAAGAGCATTGGGAAGGTTGCTTATGAGTTAGAGTTACCTTCTGAGCTAGACACTATTCATCAGGTCTTTCACATCTCGATTTTAAAGAAATGTTTAGGAGACCCTTCGTTGGTAGTCCTCGCTGATAGTATTTGAGTGAAGGGTAGCTTGTCCTATGAAGAGGTTCTAGCCCAAATTCTTGATCTTCAGATTCACAAATTGAGAACCAAAGAGATAGCCTCAGTAAAAGTCTTGTGGAGGAATTAGTTTGTTGAGGAAGACATATGGGAAGCTGAGGAAGACTTGAAAGCAAAATACCCACATCTATTCGTGACTGATAAACAAAATGTTAACAGTAATATCCTACCCTTAACTTGAGTTGATTTGCCTATTCTTGAGTCTAAATAGCGATTACCTAGATTGTTGATTGGTCGATAGTTTTATTGGTTGATTGATTTTCCAACGGAGTCTTGATTGTTATTCGTTCCTTGATGTTCATCTTTACTCTTTATTCAAGGACGGGTGATTTAAAAGGGGACATAATGTAACACCTAGTAAAATTATCAAAATACCCCTAAGTGAGAGGCGCTCTCATAATGCGTCATCCTAAGCTTTGTTGGTGAATCAGAAGCCAGAATATGATCAGCACAAAAATTGTGTGAAAAAATAATCTTGGTTGATTTTTAGAGTAACCGGATCGAAAGATAATTTTTCGATGCGAAAATGCAATTCCAGAAAAGTGCACAACATGTTTACATCACAGACTTATTATGGATTTGCACTTAACTGGGGTTCTAATACATTCTACGGGATTAGAAAATTGATCAAAAAAATTTTGAAAAAAATGAACTAGTGCGATAGGTGCACATCGCGGACCTGGTCCACCGACATGCACCAGTAAAGCTCAAAATTTTAAATCTTTTCAGGGGCATTCCAAATATTTTCTCACCCCTTCTAAACTTGATTTTACCAATGTAGGTCCTTTATTAAAAATATCTAAAATGGGTTCCTAAACTCATGCTAAAGTCCCTTACGAAGAAATTAAGTAGAGACTTTGAGCGAGGAAGAGGAGAAAGAGCTAAGATTCAGAGGATTGAGGCTAACTTCTTGAGAAGTTGATTGTCAAGCTCCATCCCAGGTATTTCAGGCTAAACTAAAACATGGGAATGTTCTTCCATGTGCCCCTATTGATGGTAGTAGAGAAATTGTGAAAATATTGACCTATATACATATTTCTCATGAATGTTTTCTTATAAATTATGTATATTCTATGTATTTTCGTATGTTTATCATCATCATAAAATCGATTTTACTATTTAAAAACTTTTCATGAGTTATTTCAGAAAATCTTACATGTTATTTTTGTAAAAGATTGCATAAATAAACTTAGGGATTGAGTCTAGAGCCTTGATTTGAGAATATTGATTGTGATTGTGATGGGTTATAGAACTTGATGGTCCTAAGAGTCCCCATAATAGAACTCTAAATATTGGTGTTAATTGAGTGTCCTCTTAATGATTGGTTTAAGCTCCTTTGAAAGATATGATTGAGAATTGAGTTGATCAGATGATTGATAGGCGAAAGGCCCAATTGTGATAGAACTGATCGATTAAAGAGATTTTCTTATGATACTAATTGATCTGGTTGATTGAGATGGATTATCTTATGACCATTGAGTCTTGGGAGGAGTATCGAGTACGAAAATGAGTAAGAGTAAGCCCAACTCAAACTCATTTTAAAACGTACCAAGAGTAGGTAAGGATTGGACCATTAAATTAGATGTTCCCTCTTGATTTGAAGTCCCTAAAATAATAGCAGACGTGATTAACCAGAATTATTATGGATTTGATTTATTCTTTGCTCGACAAGTAATGAACGGTTGTGGCAACATCAGCGGGATTATTATGTAATCATGGGCTCATAAGTGATTATTGTCAGATAAGAGAAACTCCTAGATAGGTTCTATACTGATAGTATTTCTGTTGGACTGGATTTGATGCAGATTCGATTGAATTGTATCGATGAGTCATTCTCTAATATTTATTTTTGCTTTAGATAGACACTTGACATCTTGATTGAGTTTCTTATCTCTTGAGTTGAGTTATCTGATTTGATAGTATTCTGCGTTGATGCATATTTCATTCATCCATTTTACATACTCATACATTCCACGTACTGACATTCATTTGGATTACATTATTTTATGATGTAGAAACAAGTACCATAGATTATCAACAGACACACCGTTAAGGATTTATTATAGTTAGCTAAGTTGGTGAGCCCTCTCCTTCTCCAAAGGATTCTCATTTATATTTTAATCTAGCCTTTAGAGTTAGATTATACATTTTACTTACTTGATTTAAGGTAGCCATGGGTCTATCATTGGCACTATTGAACAGTTGCTAAGGCTTCATAGACTAGAGTCAATTTGTGGATTAGATCTTATTTTGAGCTACTTTCTTTCATACTAGCCTGATTGATTTGGTATGATTATATAATACTCAGATTTTTCACCTTTTGTTATCATAGTCTTCAGCTGACTTGTTGAAAATATTATTTGAATAAATGTGATGAGGTTAAGTGGTTTGCTTGAGGACTAGTAATAGTCTCTGGGTGCCGACCACGTCTAGGGTACCCTCCCAGGATGTGATGGGGTTCATCCTTAATTGATATCTTCGGATCAATTCAAACACCATTCTTACGTCTTTCAAATGTTTGCCCCTTTTTCTTGACTTTACTACTAAGTCATCAATATAACATATCAATATAACATTTGAAGAAGAAGAAGAAGAACAAGAAGAAATCAAGAAATATATTCTGTATAACCCTTTGATATATGGCACCATTATTTTTTAGACCAAAAGGCATTACTTTGTAGCAATAAATACCTTTAGGGGTGGAAAATGCAGTGAGTTCTTCATCTTTTGGTGTCATGCGGATTTGGTTATATGCAGAAGAACCATCCATGAATAACATTGCTTCGTAAGCAGTGATAGCATCTATCATCAGTTCTAGGATAAGAAGCAGAAATTCATCTTTCGAACATGCATTATTAAGATCTCTAAAGTCCACGCATACTCGAGGTTGACCATTTTTCTTCCTCAGGCGAACGATGCTTGACATCTATGTAGGGTATTTAACTTCACGAATGAAGTCTACCTTAATAAGTTTGTTGACTTCATTCTCGATCAATGGAGTCAACTTTGGCCTAAAACGTGTTTGGGCCTACTTGACAGGATGAGCACCATTCTTGGCTTCCAATTGATGGGTTGCTATTTAAGAATTTTAATTCAGGCATTTCATTGTAACTCCAAGAGAATACATCCCTATATTCTTCGAGTATATTTATATAAGCATTTTCTTCATCAACTTTTAGAAAGACACTCAAGTAAGTTGACCTTGGGTCTTCATCAGTGCCAATGGTGTGGGGTCTTCATCACTGCCAAGGTTAACTTCTTTTAAGGGATCTATTTTAGCCTTTCATTCCTTCTGCCATTTTTGATGGAGCATCTCTAGCATCTTCTTCTTCTTGTGGGTCATTGTCATGAACAAATATATGACAACACCAAGCAGAGACTTCTAACTCTCCATTAATCTTTATTTGAGATGAGGTATTGAGTTCATTCAAGGTTGTAATATGATATGATGAGCCCACTCTTTTTTTTATTTTCTTCACATTCCTTGGTGTAAATCATGGTGTGAGGCTTTACCTTTAGTACCTCTTCATATGAAATCATAAGTTCCACTCTTCACTTCATCCTAGAGGCACTATGCTTTGGATATCTTTTTGGATTATATGTGGAGCTAGTGTCGTCACCCTTAGGTAACTTTTATGATGTTTGTTATTCTTTTTCTTTAATTTTCCTAACATCTCGAACACAAAAGTCCTTGTAGTGGGTCTTCTAAGTCGATCGAAGATAAATGGTTTTTTATTCAAAGAAACAAACTCATCTTCTATAGTGATGTAATTATCACTTGCCCTTTTTATGGAGATGTGCACAGGCGATAGTTGGCTATAGCCTAAACCTTCGCGATCTTGCCTAGTGATATCGTCTTCTAGAAGTTTCCCTAGTTTAGATGGTTCATTTGGGTTGTCTCCAGCCTTTGCAAATAACTTGTAAGCATTTGGATCAAAGCTTACATTTTGTAGGGAATGGCATATCCTGTGGTTGATTTATAGCCACAAACATTCCTAGTAGCTTTAAAGACAAGTTGATTGCATCAATTCATTTGATAGGAAGATTTATCCCTCCCAATATATTTCTTAAACATCAGATAATTGACCCATCTCTTTTTTACATTCGAAACATAGCGTGGTACAGAAGCTGACTTTTTGTCGAGTACATGATCTTCCCTTTATTTTGACAGGGATCAAACTTTGGCCTTATATTTTTCACCAACCACATTAGTTCTTTTTCTTGTAAGCTTATCGGACATAGACAATTTGATATCATCAAGTTTTGCCTCCTTCATCACTTAACTCTTCAAATAGAATCTTGCATCAGCAAACTGTGAATCAACTTCAGCGAAAGGATTATCATCAACAAATACTTTCCTTTGCATTTCTTCTTAAGATACTTCAAATTGATAGTAGGATGATGAGACAATTTTGTCTCATGTACCCAAGTTCTACCAGGCAACATATTACATGAAGTCTTTGCATCGATCATATGCATCCATGCACTAGATTGCAAATAACCAATATTGGGATTTCTAGCTTGATGGAGCCTATAGATCTCTGGCTCCTTGATTGAATACTTGTATTAATAGATGAATTTTGTTAAGTTCCTCGGCCGTGATGCCCAATTCTTTTAATGTGTGGATGGGAAGAATGTTAACTCCAGATTCTTCATCTATTAAGATTTTATTTATCCTCTTCTCTGGCACGTGACCCACCATATACAAAGGATGATTTATAGTTTTTCACGGAATAGTAGATTTTCCTATGTAAAAATGATTTTTGTATCACATGTATGTACTTCTTGAGTAGAAGGTTCTATAAGTTTTCAGAAGATATAGGAAACGCTTTTGATGGAAGTTCACCCATTGCTTCTTCTTTGTCTATGAGAGATATCCTTGATAAAGTTTTACTTATTATTTCTCCTTTGTCAGCAATAAAAGAGGATGCCTCGATGTTGTTTTGGATAGTCTTTGTGTGGAAAAAACTTGGTAAAAAGTCCCTAAAAGTCACAAATCATCATGGTTTCTGGTGGTGAGGCTTTACCTTTAGTACCTCTTCATATGAAATCCTAAGTTCCACTCTTCGCTTCATCCTAGAGGGCACTATGCTTGGGATATCTTTTTGGATTATATGTGGAGCTAGTGTCGTCACCCTTAGGTAGCTTTTATGATGTTAGTTATTCTTTTTCTTTAATTTTCCTAACATCTTGAACACAAAATTCCTTGTAGTGGGTCTTTTAAGTCGATTGAAGATAAATGGTATATTATTCGAAGAAATAAACTCATCTTCTATAGTGATGTAATTTTCACTTGCCCTTTTTATTGAGATGTGCACAGGCGAAAGTTGGTTATAGCCTAAACCTTCACGATCTTGCCTAGTGATATCGTCTTCTGGAAGTTTCCCTAGTTTAGATGGCTCATTTGGGTTGTATTCAGCCTTTGCAAATAACTTGCAAGCATTTGGATCAAAGCTTACATTTTGTAGGGAATGGCATATCCTATGGTTGATTTTTAGCCACAAACATTCCCAG
>JAOTQR010046856.1:0-14901 GCA_025774065.1 Solanum ossicruentum
TTTTTTGCTACGGGTCCTCTAAAATCTAGGTTATATCCGTTTCCAACTCAATTTTTCCCCTGATCGAGAATATGAAGTCAAATTTTTTATATCACGCAAGAATTTTAAGAAATGTGGAAATTACGATTATGGGCATTTCTGAAGCATATTTTTGGGGTGTTTCACATAAAACCCTATCCATAAGCCATCCTTCAATCCACAGGTAGTGGATGGCTTCGTGAAGTCCTTACACAGTTAGCTAAATTTTCACTTTTCTAGACTTTATCCATAAAGGCTAATTACAAGTCATGAAAAGGAATACGGTCCATCCTGTTAGTCATGGTCCTCCTTCCAGAAACTCCAAATTTCCTTCATGTCTAGAACTCACACCTACAATCCTTTGTGGGGGCCGGGAACTATTCTACAGGTTGTCAATGGCTTCGTGAAGCAGATCACACTTGGCAAATTTTCTAACTTCCTATAGTTCCCATCCACGAGCATGGTCTATGCTCTATGATGAATGCTAAAGATACACCTCTTTTTAAAGTAAAAGCCATTGTCAAAGTAATAAACCTAACCAAGGTTAGGGTTGAATCCCACAGGCAATACGAAATTTTTGCAACTTGGTTCACCAATAACCAATTCAAGAATCAACTCAATTCTCTAAAAAAAAATGGGGTTTGCATTGATTGATAGGAAATTAAACTAGACTAACTAAAATTGAAAGACAAAATTTAATGGAGAGCAACTTGGGTATTGTGTTCCCTATGATTCACTAACTCAACTTCCCCGGATTTTATAATTCTCAAATAGAATATTGTATGTAGGACAGTAATTTAGATTCTTCCAACCTTTTAGACAAATGTGAAGGTCAAATTTCATTATGGGACTTGGCCCATCTCCATAGTGTGTTTAGCTAACCATTACCTATAGTCCTAGTCAACCTCCCTTTGATCGAGTTTGGTTGATTAGACTAGAACACATCATTGAATCCTGCTAATTATTCTCTTTTCCTTTTCATTATCACCTAAATCGGGAAGGTAAAACTAGGCAAGTTCTAATGATGGCAACCACTAGAAAACATTCAAAATGAAGAGAAACTATTAATATATACAAATACCCATTCTAAGAATTGCAAATAATCTGAGCTTTCTAAGTTAGATTCTCATGGTTCCCACAACCCCAAGTTGTGGGTCTAGCTACTCATAACTTGAGCAAATAAAAAATTAATAAATAGAGAAAACATGATTAATCACTTACCCAAGAATATTGAAGAACAAGAAAACCTAATGTATATTGAGAATCATAAGATTGAAAGTTGAATTTAATCCACAAATAAATCTCCTCTCCAAAATTTAGTCTGCAAAACTAAAACCCTAAGAATATTCTAATTTCTTCCTCTCTACTCTATTTTCAGCTGCTCTCTATGTACCATTATTGAAAAACTCAAAAACTCCTTTAAATGACCTAGTATTTTCCATTTATAGTATTTATAATTAAGTCCCTAAATTAATTAGAAAAACTACTCAGTGCAAAACTAGTCGACGCATAATACGAGGCACAGTTATGACTCGTAACTAGGGTCACGAGCCACAATTGGGCTTTCATGGTCAGCCTCCTACATCTTGAACTTCACTGATACGAAAACTTTTACGAGTCATAGTCTGATTCTATGACTCATATTGAATTCTCATAGTCCACATTTGCATCATTTGGTCCAAATCTGGTCAACACTGGAAATCTCTATGAAACCTCCCTTTATGACCTGTAGATGGACCTATGACTCATAATTAGGTCTCATGTAGCTAAACTTAAACTTTTGCTTCAATACTGGAAACCTTCAAGAGACTACCGCTATGACTTGTAAATTGAGATACGACTCATAGAGGGTCTCGTATGTCCTCAAAAATCAGCAAAAACCTATAATTTTTCTCAAAATTGTGGCAACATGCTTTTTATGTAAAAGCAAATACAAAACACATAAAAACCATAAAAGTAGCATTGATAACGCACATAATCCTAAGTTTTAGGCATCAGATGTGTTGTATTTTGACAGCACATCACTATAAACCATGGGCAGTGAACTATGTTTCATGGACTGACCCCTGAGGATTTCTAGTCCAACTATTTTGCACTTTCTAGTCTCCTAAGTTGAAGGTCATTATACCTTGCATCCCTTGTAGAGCATAAAATCGGTTTTGATGGGGACAACCTCTATGTTGGCCTCCTTGTGTCATCTGACCTCTATGGTACCATGTCCTTAAGAGCAACTATCTATATCTTTTTCTAAAACATTCAAACAATCGATAAGTTTGTGAGCTGGTAATGTGTTATCAAAATACAGCACATTTGATGCCTAAAACAAGGAATGTTGTGAGTTCTTAATGCGATTTTTATGGTTTTTATGTGTTTTTGTGTTGTTATTATAGAAAAAGGTAGGTTGGCATGATTTTGGAGAAAAATTATATATTTTTTTGAAGCCCAGGACATACGAGCCCACTACGAGTCATAGCCCAGGCTATGGGTCATAGGGTGATCTCGTAGCAAGAAACAGAGACCAAAAATAAAAAATCTACGAAGTGGAGGTCAGGCTTACGAGGCCATCCTATGAGTTGTAGGTCTTGATACGACTTACATAGGTGGACTTGTATCAGGAAATAGAGAGCCAAAACTTTGGACCAAAAATTGGAGGCCTAGACTATGAGGGGAACATACGAGTCATAGCCCAAGAAATGACTCATACCATTGGGTCATGCCAGATGAGTCCAAAATGTCAAGAACCTATTATGAGACTCTGATAATGACTCGTAGGTCACCCTATGAGTGGTACTTGTGAGGTGTACCAGCTGGCAACTATCTTTTCTGTATCATTTTTAGGGTTATTTTGTAAATAATATCTTTGAGTTAAGGTTTTTAGAAAAAAGAAGAAAGGGAGCGATTGCAGATATTCAACTTCATCTTTGAATATACTCTCAAGAATACTTTTAAGGTTTTAGCTTAGATTTTTATTTTCTCTTGGAAAACTCACTTTTGGAGAGTGCAAATCTCATATTGTATTCACTCTCAATATATCAAGCTTGTGGTTTGCAACTTATGGTGCTATCATTCTTCATTCCTCTAGGTAAAACTCTCAACTATGTCTTATCTTTGCATTTTTGTTGTTTTTGCTTTAGCCATGAGTAGCTAAGCACCCACAACTTAGGTTTGTGGCAACCATGGGTAGATGACTTAGATTTATTGCATTTATATGATTGGGGTTTTGCATGTATTGTTTATTTCACTTCACTTTGATTGTTGTTTGGTGGTGGCCAACACCAAAGCCCGCCTACTAGCATGATCCCGACCAAGGACATGACGAATAGGAAAAGGGAAGTAGATGACAAAATTTGATTGATGTGTTCTAGTCTAATCAACCAAACCTGACCAAGGGAAGGTTGACTAGGACAATAGGTAACGATTAGTTGGCACACCATGGTTCCCAACCAATCGCCATGGTGAAATTCAACCTATTTCACCTTCATAAGAGAGCTGGAAGAACATAAGTTATCATCTAGCATGCGAATTTCCAATTTAGTTATTTTGTCTAGGGTAATCGATTCAACGAATCATGGGGAATACAATTACCAAGTTGCCCCCAAAATTGAGTGTTTTCTCGTGTCATAGTATAGTGTTTATTTTTATTTTTATTCTTAAATCACAACCAACCCCCTATTTAGAGATTCTAGTTATAGATACCAGAAATAATTGATAGTGAATTCTTGTAATCAAACCCTATATTCCCTATAGATTCGGCCCTAACCTTCGATTGGGTTAATTGCTGATAGCAGCTACTTTCTTATTGGAGTGTGAACATTAGATCAAAAAATTATGGTGTCGTTGCTGGGGAATACGGCTAGGTTTTAGCTTGATTTCATTATTAGTTAGTTCAAGTATTAATTTCTAGACTCATTTGTATTTTACTTTTGTTTTTGTTTTTGTTTTCTTTTTTTGTTATTTGATTTTACTTGAAGGGTGTACTAGGTTGTATGCCCAACACAAGGAGTCAAGGCAATCCCTTAACTCCGATCAATTTGGAGATTCATCGACTCTCTAGATGAATGGCTCAAGTAAATGAGGATATCACAGTTGAGGAAGAAATGAATATGAATAATGATATGGGAAGATAAGAGAATCCACCACTAAGGGATAACAGGCCACATCTTAGGGACCTCAACGAAAATGCTTATGGATGGAAGTAGTATCATTTGAACCCTATGGCCATGATGTTATGGGTGTTATAGTACATCCCCTTTACCAACAGACGCTAAGTTCTCTGTGTCAAATGGGTTACTTCAAATTCTCCAAAACCATGGGTTCTTCACAGGGCTACCTTCAGAGGATCCTCATCGTCATCTCCAAAATGTGGTTCTTGTCTGCAAGAGTGTCATGGGGATACAAAAACTTTCTTTTGACACCGTTTGTTTAGGGGTGTTTCCATTGTCACTAATTGGGGATGCAGCGGTGTGGTTGTCTGTGCTTCCTCCTAGTATAATAACAAGTTGGGCAGAGCTTTAGAGAGTGATTCTTGAAAGATATTTCCCAAGATTAAAAAAGATAAAGCTCAAAGATCAAATAAACAACTTTAAGCAATTGTTGGGTGACTCTATTAGTACTACATGGGAGAGATTTACCAAATACTTGAGGATGGTCCCTGATCAAAAGATTGTCAATGATGCCTTGGTTGAGATTTTCTATTGGCACTTGACGAGAATACTTGAGCTTGTACTGACACAATCATGGGAGGCATGTTTCTTGACCAACCTTTTGCATTGATAGCTGCAAGGATGGAGCAAGTGGTTAAAACCAATAGAGCTTGTGGTCAATGAGAGCGAGGTGCAATGAAGACTTCTTATGTTGTCAACACCAACAATGAGCAAGCAAAGGTCAATGAAGATATCATGGAGCAACTTGCTTAACTTCGCACAAGTATGGACTTAGTTCTGAAGCAACACCAAGTAACTGTCAAAGCAGTCACTCACCAACTTCCTAAGGCTCCTATATATGAAGATCCATTTTTTGTTAAAGATGCTTGTTTTGTGAGTAATCAAGCGGTAGGTTTCCGAAATAACCCCCAAGGGTCTAACTTGGACTATTGGAGGCAAGATTCTGGGAATCAAGGTTGGAAATACAACCGTGATGGTACTTATAAAGATAACCAAGGTGGTTACAATGAAAGGGAGAGGATGTTGGACGCCGAGTGGGGTAGAAGAGATGGTTATATGAATGGTCCTTATGTGCCACCCCATGACCGTGATGTCATGCCAAGAACTTCTAGGCTTGAAGAGATGTTTGACAAGTTTTTGAAGAGAGCCAATCACCAAGATGAGACCTTAAAGGGAATGAAAGCAGACATTTCAAGTATTATCCAAAAAATGGAGTCTCTCGGTGGTAATTAAGCAACAAGAACAATAATTTGGGCAAGTTTCTTCGCAATTGAACCAATGCCAAAAAGGCACCTTACCAAGCAACATGGTTCAAAATCCTAAATGAAGGACATTGCATGGCAATCATGACTCGGAGTGGCAAAGGTACCATAGCTCCCCCTATGCCGATGATTGTGGATGAAGTTGATGAGAAGGGTCTTGATGGTGAAGTTGTGGTTGAAGGAGAAGGTCCGGAGATTTTTGGGATACAAAGAGAAAAGGTAAGGGAGCACGAAAAAATGAAGTCAACTCCAAAGCCTTCTCCTCCTTTCCCTCAAAGTCTTAAGAATAAGGAAGAGAAGGGATAATTCAAACACTTCCTCTCGGTGTTGAAGCAACTATCCATCAACATTCCCCTTCTAGAATCTTTGGAGAAGATGCCTGGGTACACCAAGTCTATGAAGGATTTGGTGACAAAGGAATGCACTTTGAGCCAAGAGTTTTCACAGGAACTTCAACAATATAGTGCGATCATGGCTAAATGCCTTGTTCAAAAACAAGAGGACCCAGTGCATCCAACATCCCTTGCACTATTTGTGATGTGGAATTCGCAAGAGCATTGTATGACTTAGGAGCAAGCATCAATCTAATGCCTCTTGCCGTATTCTAAAAACTTGGGCTTAGCACTCCTACCCCTACAAGAATGCGATTGCTCATGGAGGATCGAACCATCAAAAATCTGGAGGGAATTCTTCTTGATATGCTTGTTAAAGTTGATAAATTCATCTTTCCCGTGGACTTTGTGATTCTTGATTGTGAGGTTGATTTTGAGGTGCCCATTATTTTGGAAAGACCATTTCTGCCAATTGGGAGAGCTCTTGTGGATATGGATTCAAGTCAACTTTGATTTAGGGTCAATGATGCAGAGATCGTGTTCGACATCCGCCAGTCAATAAAACACTCGATGAATTAAAGAATGAAGTTTTTTCTCTTGATTCTTATTGGTGAAGGATGATAACTAAGTTGAGCCACGACGTTAAATAAGGCGCTTCTTGGGAGGCAACTCAAGCATCTTTGATAATTGTTGGTTTGTTTTAAATGTTTGGTTATTGAAATTCTTAGGTAGTATGGTTTTTGATTGTCTAAAGTTGAAAGACATTGATGCAGTTGTAATATTTTAAAGATTGTTATGTTTTGAGGTTTGGTCTGTAGGTGGAAATAAAGAACTAAAGATGTGAGAAATTGGCACTTGAAGCAGCCTCTATGAGCAGGGTGACTATGACTCATAGTCATGCCTTGTAGAAGGGAACAATGAATATTAAAAGTTAGCACACACACTACGATCCATCCTTACAATTTGTGGGGTCTCTACGAGTCGTATGAGGGGATCGTAGTACCCAGGTATGCATTTAGGTTTTTCTAAGTGTTGATGCCTGATATGAGACTAGGACCTATGAGTCATAGGATACACTATGACTTGTAGTCAGGGTCTCGTTGCCCGAATCAACAGCTTTTTAAAATATTTACCCGATTTAGTATAAAAGGGGTCAAAATTCCAAAATCATTTTCACAAACCCTAAGTGACTGGAAATCCGTAAATGCTTTCCCCCCCTTTCCCTATTCCGATCAAATTTTGACTACCTAGGTCATGTTTCAGTGAGTACACCAGCAAGAACACTATTTTCTAGGGTCTTCGGCATTTTTTGCTCTCTTCTTTGCATTGATTTTATTCTTCTCTCATATAGTAAGCTTTGTGATTAGTTTTCGTGCACTATTTTGATGAGTTTTACTCTTGAGATGATTATGTGCTTGTTTTAATCATGAAGAGTCATATCCATATGATAATGTTTGTGTTTAGAGAAGAAATGTAGGGTTAGAGTGCCTCGAAAATGTTCCTTTGAGTTGTGCCTTGTTCAGAAATCTTTTTGAGTGGTTGTAACTGTGAAAGTGATGGTCACGTGAGTATGGTGCTTAATTATTCTCTGATTCTTATGACAATTATTATCGGAATGGGATATTGGAAATTAGGGGTGTGTTTTTAATATGCCACGTCTTGTTAGCCTTACTTTAAAGTGCATGAATTCTCTTTGCATCTCTATGGAATATTTTGTTTATGCCGAGTGTGAGTTGGAGATGAAATTGCTTTTGGTTTTGCTTGATGTAATGTGGGACTGACATTGATTGGTGAGGGTCAGTGTTTGTTTGGGATTGACATGCTTCGATGTTGAGATTCTGTGTATATCTGCATTGGTGCTATTAACTTTGCTTCGATGTTGTTTAAGTATTGCTTTGATCCATTAATGGTTCTTGTGGCAAGGTTGTTGGCATCACAAATGCCATCTATTTTCTACTACAAGGACCCACTACAATTCATAGGATCACTCTACAAGTCATAATAGCCCCTCATTAGGAGGCAATAGTCACTTGTGCTCCCTTAAACCTTACCATACAAGACCCATCTACGACTCTTAGTATATTCTACGACTCGTAGTAAGGGACTCATAGCAGCTGCCTAATTGTAATTTGTACTACATTCCTTACTACGAGCCTAGACTATAACTCATAGGTCATGCTATGAGTGGTACCTGCAGCTCGTATCTGTGAACAGAATGATATTACTTTCAGCCACCATAGTACTACGAGGCTAGCGTACGACTTATATGACACCCTATGAGTCATATCTGTATCTTGTAATTACAGATCTGCAACTATATCAGTGAATTTTTCTTTTAATTTCATTATTTAAGTGTTTGTGTTTTGTTCTTTGTTATGTGATCATTGTATGGTCAAACATCTTGAAGTTCACACGTTGTCGTGTGGTTGGTTTGCAGGTGTCATGCCTCAAAAGGACAAACGAGCAATCCAAACATTCCAATGGAGATTGGTGGATGAATCTTCTGATGCTGAGAGATCTGAGGGGTCTCTAGAAGTTCACAAGGTCAAAATAGGCCCCGAGACTAGTGTACCTCATACCCCGGCACGTACAGCTCAGGCATCCATGGAAGTCAGCAGTTCCTCCCAGTCTAAAGAGGAGGAACAGGAGGGTAATGGATACGGGTCTGGGAGCAGCTTACCACAGATGACCCTCACACACTCGGGGTCAGAGTGTGAGTCTGAGAGCACCTACCAGACCCAGCGAAAAGAAGTCCAATCACAGTCCCCAGCCGGTCATAAATGGTGAGTTACAGGAATGAAGGAGATATATGACCAAGGGCTAGAGCCAAAGGGTCAAGGCAAATCAGTTCGACAATTCCATGAGGAGTCTAGGTTGAATAACTTTAGGCTGGATAGGGTGCAATGGTTAGATACGGAGATAGAACGACACAGAATATGATGGACTACACAGCAGCTGGGCAAGTATGCCCCTTATATGGTCCATGAGTTTTATGTTGCTTATCTTGCTGCAGTTCATCAAGGGTTGCCAAAGAACAAGAAGCCAATCGAGCAGCCTAGGTTATGAGTGGTGCCAGTCCAGGGTCAGCGAGTTCCCATTTCATAGGAGATTATTTAACGAATTTAGTTTGGGACCACCTACAAAGTGCCTCTGTCCACCGCAGAGTATGATGGTCGCATTGACAAAATGAGGAGAGCTGGTGAGTGAGAAAGATCTTGGGGCCAAGATCAAGCTGCTATAGTGGATAGCCATCCAGATATGTGAGGATGGGTTCAAGCTGACATAAATTACGAACCACGCAGTTCTGATAGTAAAAGCCCATCTCTCTTTCCGGGTCTATTTTTGGTTGTCCATTATCCATTGGCATCCGGCCTACTTTCATAGATAATATGATCACGTTGGAGTGAGCTATGTTATTAGCCAGTATTCTAGCTGGTTATGAGATAGATTGGGCCTGGATTATCTTCGAGCAGATCCACGAGTCCACCATCAAGACAAACACCTCACTGCTATTCCCTATTTTGATCCACCGATTGTGTAGTGTAGCAGGTGTTCCTATAGACCTCCATTGGGACCAGTATATCGAGGCCACACGCACTATGGAACACGTCCTAATAAAGGTTGATGAGAACCCAGTGGCCCTAGCTCGTGCAGCTCTTTAGGCTATCCCAGATCCATTCCCGGTTGAGCCTCAAACTCAGGGTTTGATTCTAGCCCCTACCAGCACTCCTCCAGCCACTGCAGAGTCTACGTTGACTGTTGAGATTGAGTCTACGCCATCCTCCAGTACTCCAGCACCAGCAGCATCCACATTACAGGTTGATTCTCTTATTTCTGTTGTTGCTTTTCAGGCACGGGTGCATAGGGTGGCTATAACGGAGTCTAGGCTAGAGGCTATAGTAGCACAGGTCAAATCTTGGGTTAGCCAGACTGTAGAAGACTCAAAGGAGAGGATAAAGGCATTCACCCACGTGTTGGTTGACAAGAGAGTTAGAGCAATGGATGCCCGAGTCAATACTTTCGAGGCAAGACTCCAGCGGAGGCTTGAGGGTTCTCGGCTTGTTGACACGAGCACAGTGACACAACAGTTGGCCAAGTTTATGGTTGACTTATTGTAGATGTTAGCAGCCCCTATTACAATCCCGGAGGTGGCATCGGCGGGTGATGAGTTGTTTGATTGATTAGCTGACCGCACGCATGCTCATGGAAAGAGGCCCCTCGAGCATGATGACCCAGAGATGAGCCAGAAGAGGCCGAGGCTAGATGACCCAATAGCCCCAGAGCTAAAGCCAATACCAGAGGAGGTGGTACAGGAGTTGATCCTATTGGCGACGGAGCAGCAGACTTCACATGGAGATGGTACCTCACGTACAGCTATAACCCAGATTGCTAAGGAGGAGATCATGACCCAGGACCCTGCTGACCTGACAGATACTGGTGCTTGAGAACCATGATGTTTGACTTTTGACCCCAACCCTTATCTTTTATATATGGATACTTTGTTCTTTCTATTAGACAATATTTTTATTATGTTGGTTTTTAGATTTGTGTAAATGTTTTTATGTTGGATGTTGTTTTTACTTATATTTTATATGTTAGTTTTTGGTTTTTAATATGTGTGTGTGTGTATGTATATATATATGTGTGTGTGTGTGTGTGTGTGTATGTGTGTGTGTGTGAGTATGTTCATGATTGGTTTTTCATTCTTGTGTTTACTTTGAGGACAAAGTATTCTATTTTAGTAGGGTGTGGGAAGTTATGGATTAAGGTGAAGTCTGAGTAGCCTCGACTCCCTAACTTCCCCTGCTTTTGATCCCAAAGTTTTCTTGCCGTGATTCTTTTTCCTTGTGGATGTTTAATTTTCTATTGAACCGGCATGTTTAGGTAGTGTAGATAATATGTAAATATATAGTAGTATTATATGTTGGAATATGCATAGTCTTAAATGCTTTTTGAATGATTTAAGAATATTAGGTACCCTCAAAATTTTTTAGATTGTGGTTATTGATGCATTCATGTATTTGGAGTATTTGGCAATGTTTGTTATGATAATGTGAAGGTAAGTTTAGGCTGGAAGCATGACCTGTGAGTCTATACTTGATTATGTCTGCAATGTGATGTGTGTTGTGAGCTTATTTTGCTGTATTCACGTACCATGTATGGACTCAGAACTTGCCTTATTACTCTAAGATTGGTCTGGTAATGTGGTTTACTTGGAAAGGATCTTAGGCCTTTGTTCTGTTAGTGAGCCCACTCTTGCCTAAATGACCTTTCAAATGTGTTAGTGAACCTTTTTATTCCAAATGTTTGAGCTTCTCATGTACTCCTTCTTTCTTATAACATCACTAAGTTAACCTTGTTTGATTGAAAAACCTTGATATTGGCCTTGGCTATCTTTGAACATGTGAACCTTAATTGAGGCTAAAGCCTAAGTTGAGGGTGTCTACAAATTATGTCCCTGGTTTGGGGAATAGATATTGTGCACTTCACCTTAGGCTAAAAGCCTACGTTGAGCATGGCCCTTATTGTGGTAAAATAATAACAATGAGGTGGTTAGTTGGGAAATAAAGAAAGAAATGAAAACATCATAAGTGTGAGTAGGAAAAAGAAAAGAAAAGTGCCTGGAATTGAACGAAATAGCAAAAATGAGTTTAAAATATAAGGCGCAACTGAGAATGAAAGCACCCAGGGAAAGCTTGAAACAGAAGAATAAGGTGGATTTAGTGAAAATGGTTGGTTTATGAAAGTAAAAATGTTGGTGAACATGGTTCAAGGATAGCTTTTAGTCACTACTTGACTAAAATACCATACCAAAACCCCATAGACTATTTTACAAGCCACTAAGTCCTAAAGTGATCGAAAACCACTTTGTCATCAAATCGAAAGTTGAGTATAGAGGCAAGCCTATGGTGTTAGTCATTTTGCATGAATTTAAATTGTAAGAGTGAGAATGCTTGTGCATTCCCTGAATTCTAAATTTCTTTTGAATGAGTAAGAGGGATTTCTTTTCTGCGAGGGCATTTGCACTACTTGATTAGTATATGACTATATCAGTGATTGTAGGTGGATGATGCTCCTTAGCTTATCATATTTGGGTTGCCAGATGTATCATTGTGTTCTATTTTGCTCAGTAGCCTCGCAATCTTGTTTTGAAAATGAAAGTTAGGTACCTAAATTAGAGTAAGTGAAGTATATACCATTAGTATAGCTGCTTGTGTTTCTCATTGTCTGCTTAGATTGAGTCGTCGCTTGAGGACAAGCAATAATTCTAAGCTTAGGGTGTTCATGTGCTATCAAAGTAAATGCACATTTGGTGCCTAAAACAAGGAATTTTGTGAGTTCTTAATGTGACTTATCATGGTTTTTTGTGTTTTTATGTTGTTATTCCAAAAAAGGTAGGTTGGCATGATTTTGTAGAAAAACTGCAGATTTTGCTAAAGCCTAGGACCTACGAGCCCATCCAGTAGCAAGAAACAAAGACCAAAAATAAAAAATTAGCTAAGTGGAAGTCAACCTTAAGAGTCCATCCTACGAGTCATAGGTCTTGATACGATTCGTATAGGTTGACTCGTAGCAAGAAACAGAGAGCCAAAACTTTGGACCAAAAATTGAAGGACTAGACTACAAAGGGAACATAGAGTTCTAGCCCAAGAAATGACTCGTACCAGTGGGTGGTACCAGCTGAGTCCAAAATGTCAAGAACCTATTATGAGACTCCGATTACAACTCGTAGGTCACCCTACGAATCGTACCTATAAGGCGTACCAGCTGCCAGCTATCTTTTCTGTGTAATTTTTAGGGTTATTTTGTAAACTCTATAAATACTTTAAGTTAGGATCTTTAGAAAAAATAAGAGAGGGAGAGATTGCAGATATTGAACTTCATCTTTGAATGTACTCTCAAGATACTTTTAGGGTTTTAGCTTACATTTTTATATTCTCTTGGAAAACCCGTGGGAGTGCGAATCTCATATTGTATTCATTCTCAATATATCAAGCTTGTGGTTAGCAACTTGTGGTGCTATCATTCTTCATTACTCTAGGTAAAACTCTCAACTATATCTTGTCTTTGCATTTTTGTTGCTTTTGCTTTAGCAATGAGTATCTAAGAACCCACAACTTAGGGTTGTGGGAACTATGGGTAGTTGACTTGAGATGACATAGATTTATTGCATTTCTATGATTGGAGTTTGCATGCATTGTTTATTTCCCTTAATTTTGATTGTTGTTTGGTGTTGGCCAACACCAAACCCCGCCTACTATCACGATCCCGACTAAGGTAGTGATGAATAGGAAAAGGGAAGTAAATGATAGGATTCGATTGATGTGTTCTAGTCTAATCAACTAAACCTAACCAAAGACAAGTTGACTGGGACAATAGGTAATAGTTAGTTGGCACACCATGTTTCCCAACTAAGCGCCACAGTGAAATTCAACCTTCACCTTCACAAGAGGGCTGGAAGAACCTAAGTTATCCTCCTGCATGCGAATTTCCAATTGTAGTTATGTTGACTAGGGTAATCCAGTCAATGAATCATGGGGAACACAATTCCCAAGTTGTCCCTATGGATTCGACCCTAACCTTCATTTAGGTTAATTACTGACAACGATTACTTTCTTATTGGAGCGTGAACATCAGATCACCTGGCTCGTCACACCCGAAGCATGCACCTTATACTCTCTTAAACATTTACCTTCATGGTTCTTCCCATACTTTGGGTACCTAGGAAGTGTTGGTCCACCATTAGCACCTTGGACTTTAGGGTTTGGCACCTTATCATTGAAGAACCTTTGATCTGCAGCATTTGATGACACTTGACATTGGATCTTTTGAAAGAGACCACCATTAGAACCTTGGAAGCTTCCTTCAAAAGGAGCCCTCTTAAATTCTCCCTTCCTCCTCTTCCTATGCTTCTCTCTCAAAAGTAGTTTGGTATATGTCATGAGGCAAGATATGTCCATATCTCCTATGAGCATGGCAGTGCAGCATTATTCATTGATTAAGTAAAACACACTCAATATAAACTTATGCATTCATGCCCAAAGATCAACAATCAAGTGATGGGAATCCTTGGAGAGATTATTGAATTTAAGGGAATACTCCATCACACTCATGGATCCTTTCTTCAGGTTCATAAATTTTGTCATCTTCGCTTTCTTTAGCTCAATAGGGAAGAACGACAAGGAAGGCAACTTTGAATTACTCCCAAGAAATGGATTCATCATCTAACCTCTCTATATTCCATTAGCTATACCATATTTGTGCAAGGCCATTGAGTTGGTAGGCTGCTGATTCTATCTTCTCCTCTGAGCTCACCCCCATGATCGCTAAGACCTTGTACGATTTTGATTATTTCTTAAGGATCTCTCACTAATTTAGAGTCAGAGAACTCTTGAGGATTTATCCTAGTGACATCCCACACATTTGAGGTTGGAGTAAGGGCATGGGGAGCTTAGGATCCTTGGTTCACTTGTTTGGCCATGACTTGTGGAAACAATACAATGATATTCTGGTATTCAACATGTGTGACCCCTTCATTTTGGGTAACTTGAGAGGATGGATATGTTTTATTCTCATCAAAAATAGGACCTCTTGCTGAAATTCTTCTTGGACAAGTGAAACGACCCCAAAAGTGCCCAAAAAGTATGCCTCAGAATTGCCCGAAATCATAATTTCCATTTATCTCAAAATTTGTACATTATTTGAAAATCTGACATCATATTCTTGATCGGGGGCGGGGGGAGGGGGGAATTGAGCGTGGAATGGGTCTAATTCTTATTTTAGAGCAACCATAGAAAAATTCAAAAGTCCCAAGCTTTGCGAATTTCAGTGTCTAGGCACGATACTGGCGCGACCCATAAGTGTGTTATTTCGTGTAGTTTTTTTAGGTCGGTCCAAGGTTTTTGAGTCTTGTACCTAAGTGTTTCCATGCATGAAAATACCTATACTTAGCCTTATTTCACCCTCATATCATTCAAGAAATTCTTTAAGTCTCTCTCAAACACTTCGATAATATTTCATCTCCAAATTTCAAGTCCCAAAAATTATTCGGATCTTAAGGTTCTCATTCAAGCTTCAAGTCTCCATCTCCAATCTTCTTCAAGGATTCTCCAAAGTCAAGGTATG